>JAHDVE020010176.1:0-122926 GCA_022606495.2 Halesus radiatus
AAAATTAATAGAAAATGTTAATATTATTTTTTTTTTTTATAAATATAAGAAATTAGAAAAAAATGTTAAAGTCAATTAAATATTGTAAATAATTAAATATATTTTTTTAAATATATACCTATCTCTTAAATTTATTTTCACATTGATACCTATATTCAGAATAATGGAATAATATTTTTAATTAATTACTTCACTACTTTCATCACTCATTGTTAATTTTTTTTTATTCTGGAAATTTTTCTATTCTTATGATATTATTATTCTATGTTTATTATGTTTCTATTATTGATATTATTTCTCAGTATACTATGCATATTGATGAGAAAGCTTCGCTTCCGAAACATGTTGAAATTTATTTATTAAAAAGTGGTTCAAATAAAACATTTCCAATTCATTTTATGAGTACAATATTTTATATGCGTAATTTAATTATTGTAAGTTTTAAATTAGGTGAAACCTGTTTTGATGTATATAAATAAAATAAAAAACTTCGTTTTACATGAGATGAATGTTTTTTTATTTTTTTTTTAATTAATGCTAACCATGTTTTTTTGTCACCGTAGCTTCATCAGGGTAGTATAATACTTATAACAATGGATACAGTTGGTGACTTGTCTTGTTTTTCGACAGTCAAACGAATATTTTAATACACCGTAGCTTCATCAGGGTAGTATAATACTTATAACAATGGATACATTTGGTGACTTGTCTTGTTTTTCGACAGTCAAACGAATATTTTAATACACCGTAGCTTCATCAGGGTAGTATAATACTTATAGCAATGGATACATTTGGTGACTTGTCTTGTTTTTCGAAAGTCAAACGAATATTTTAATACCCCATAGCTCATTATGGAAACGACTTAAAATTGATCTAAAAATAATTGCAGTGATTTCAAATAACAAATTTCTGCACTTGTTATTAGACGGAAAAAAGCTTAACGCCAAATTAATCTGGCTTAGGTAAAAGCCTTTTTAGTAATCGCACCTAAAATATCCAATTTGTCGAGGATTTAAAAGATCAACATAAAAAAAACAATAGAAAAGATCCATCAATAATGACATCAATGATAGAAATCCAAGAACCCCTGAGGATTCTGCAAGATTCAGGTGAACTAATACCGAGGCATTGGAAATTCAACCCACCCCCTGCCGATCCCTCCCCCTTTCCGCCCCAATTCCCGGGATATAAATTAAAAAGAATTGCCCCTATAAAGTGCGGTTCAAAAAGTCAAGTTTTAAAGGTAAAAATGTGGGCACGTTATGAGGGGAAACTTCGAAATGAAAATTTATCTAACTGAAGATCACCATCCAGACAGCTGGGTCTTCTTAAAAAGCAACGATAAATTACTTAACTAATTTAACTGTACAGTAGAAAATTGTCTCATAAAGCAGGGAAAACTCTAGAAAAGCTTTAGCGTTGAAGTTTATTGAACAAATGCATTCATTTTATGAATTAACAAATAAAACGAAAATTTTAATAAGATGTCACCATTTCGACAAAATTCGTAATTGCATAGGTGCATAATACGATTAATATGAGTAATACCTTGAAATCAAATTACTTATTACTATCTGAAGTACCCGGCGTTGCTCGGCGTTATGAATGGTATGGAGGAAAGTTTTAAAGTTGTGATGTGTTACCTCTACCCCCACACCTGCGCCTACCCTTGAACGTCAAGTGTGGGAAAATTCACCAAGAAGTACCAAAATTCATCATTAAGGGGTGGGAAAAGAGGAAGGGTTTTTAGAAATATCTCCTGTTGAGAATGACCATCCTCTTGTTTCGACGGTCAAGTGCAATATTTCAGCAAACACGGAATAAAAATGTAGATTATACAAAACAAACAAACACCTCCCGCTCGGAACATTCTTCTTTATATAATAGACTCGAGCTCGTATTCAATGCATAATTATCAATTAATTTTTTTTCTCAGTCATGCATATTATCGAGGCTCTGACACACATAATGCTTTCATTTTTTGCTTAATCTGTTTTTAAATAATATGACTAATATTCCATGAAGGGTTCATGTAAGAATTCATTTTCAAAAATATTGTCCATTTTACTTGATCGAACACATTTCATTATTCTTGATATGGGAGAGAATTAAGTTGAATATATTAAATTCTAAACTTCCGATGGCTTTCGTGTCATCAATATTGTCGCTCACTGTTGTTCATACTAATAAAAATCAAAATCGATTTTAGTGATGGCGATTTAGAGCATTCGGCGGTTTTGGTGTTTGTTTCGACCAATTTTTATGGGTACGTAAAAACACAACGTCGCATTGTGGACATCTTTGTACGGGTGGTATTCGATATAAAAGTGAAAAAAAGGTTTATTACTGTGGTAAGATTACTCGAAGTTGAATTATATTATGTCTGACTTATCATAACAGAGGTTAATATTAACAAATCTAGATGAAAGATGAAACCGAAAAGATACAGAAAATAAAAAGATACTGGTCGCAACTGAGATTCGAACTCAGATCCTCCAGTCTTACTGGGGATTGGCGACTCTAACAGTAGAGCTATTGAGACGCCTGTCCATGTTTCAATGGCCAGTGAGTTTCCTTTTTATTTTCTGTGTCATTGTATGTTTCATGCTTCATTGAAATTTGTTCAAAGTATCTTGTTTAATGATTAAATATTACAATGAGGGTTACAAGCTTCGATAAGTTATTCTAGTAAATTAAATATTTTAGAAAAAAACAAAGAAAAGAAAAAACATTAGGGTGACATCGAGAATTGAACTAGAAGTCTCCCGATTGCCGGACAGCGCACTAGCCAATACCGTCAGATCACCGCTTTCCTATTCAGAGATTTCTACCAAGTACATATTTTCTGAAAATTATTAACTCTTTTGAAATCGTCAACTATAAGAGAAGAGGAAGAGTAACAAAGATTCTTACAAAACTATTTGTTATTATTGTTTTTTTTTATCCACACTCTTGAAATTCGAAATATTCAATAAAATTTCAAATAACACTGTCATAACAAGACAGCCACGAGTATTGCTGACAAGGTTGGGGTGTTGTGGCGGGGGCGGAGAGGGTGGGGGCGGCGCGGCAGGAGGGATGGATCGATATCCAAGGGGTAGGTACCGGAGTACACAGCCTGCGAAGGCTACAGCGCTGGGAGGCTGCGAACTGCGAGCTGGGTGGCTGTGTAGGCCATTCACAAATTAGGCAACGCCTCGTGGGCGATTCTAGACGTTTGAATGGACGTAAATATTTTTTAATTCAGAAATTCGTAAAATTTATAAATCGGTTTTTTGATTGGTTACCGATTTTCGATCGTGTTTTACGTCTGAAGAGAGTTTTGAGTGAATTTAAATATTTTTTTACATTGCAACCAAATGTAAAAATGAAATAAAATAATTTTAGAAGATCTGTACCATAATCTAAAATATACTGACTTTAAACAGCACAGAAATGGCTAAAAGCTAAAACATTGCATGTTAAGAACTAGACTCTAATAAATATCCAAATTTATATGAGTAAAAATATGGCATTTCAAAAACACACCATTCCAAAGAAATTTGCATTTTTAAACTGGTTCAAATAAATTTTTTCCCACTTTGCTTAAATAGAAATAATGGTTAATATAGATACAATTACCATTGACGTAGATGGTTTAAAATGTAATCATAACAATATAGGTGTCATCAACGTATTAAACTAACATATGTACTTAAATACACTTTTAAAAATGCTTTAAAAGAAGTCGCTTATAATTAAAATAAAATAAAATATTTAAAAAAAAAACAGAAAAAGGCAACTAACGTAAGTAAATAAAAGAATTTCAAGAGTAATTTTCAAACTTTTTAAACGAAATCAATATCATCTTAGCAGTCCCCGATAGTTAGGGGAAGTCCTACCTCACAGAAGCGAACATTGTGTGAGGTGCATTCCAAACACAAATACACGGGAGATGAATTCGGCACACTTTCAACAGAACTTTAATTGAATCGGGACTGCAATCAAACTTGGAATGGATTTATTTTAATGGAAAATGATATCGAATTTCAGAGTGGTAATCAATATTATTTGAATGTGTGGGCTTTAGAATGAGTTAGATACAGAAAAAAAAAATAAAGTGGTTGGTGGGGAAGTGCAAAAAATATTATAACAGCGGTGAAATTTTGAATCCTAGAAACATTATTATAAAGTTTTGATTACTGGTAACTAGTTCGATACTTCAATATAAGACAATCTTATACACACATTTAGTACACCACGACAAATCACATTTTGATTATAAAAATATCTCTGTATAACGGATTATTAATTGTGTGCTAACTGTACGAAAAGTTTCCTCCCAACGAAAATCATTTTTTACAAGTAAGAGCTAATGTCAACGCTCAATGTCCATACACTTTGTCTAGCAATATAACACTTAAAATCTGCGTCACGTGATACCAAACCATGCACATAAACGTCATAAAATATATCAAATATTGACTTGGGTGAAATAATAATTTAGGAAGGGGAAACAAGCCGAAAATATCATAAAACCAGCAAGGGAGAGAAATTGGTGGGGAATCTTTATCAGACATGGCCACTTACTTAAATACAAAAGACTCCTAAGCATCTACGAACACGTGTAATCAATAAATGCGTACTAGCAGTAGGTACTCATGTTTCGAGAGCAAACACAGACTCTCACCAAGTGTGGCAATCATACAAAGTGCTATATTAGGTTCTTCCTTGCGAGATATGAAGACGAACAGATTAAAAGCAAGAAAGAGGTAGCCTACATTACTGTCACAATATCCACACTCAATTGTGACTGATGAGTGAAAACCAACAAGTATCGGCAAAGTTGGAGGTATACAACAATAAGAGAGGCTTTCGTCAAAATCTAGAAGCAATAAATGGTGATTTATAATCGCTTAGTTCAAATACGATTTTTCCCGTTTATTAGACCGAAAAGGAGTGACCCAGTTTCATATTAGTTCAGGTGTATTATAATTTATGTACATTACACTTCTCTCAGTAAATAGCACACCTATTTCAGACTAGGGTTAGTACAAAACCTTTTCGAATAGAGATAAATACACTTGTCAATTTGCTTACGAAATACAATCCCATTGTTGGCTGTTATTTTGAACACACGATTTAATAAGAAAAATATATTTAATCATAATTCAAACACATCATTTTGATTTAGACACTATAATATATGCATATTTAACATTCAGGAGATTACTCCCAAAACAGTTTAAAGAAACATTATCAAGAGTAACGGCTGTGCGGCCTGTTTCATACAAAACTTAATTTTGGATTTGAAGCTAAAATACTCATCTAAACCTAATGATATTTTTTTTCATCGAAAAGTATAGTAAATATATAGAACGGATCTTTAATTTGCTGACAATGGCAGTTTCCTGTTACATGATCGGAAATTTTCTCGAATTTACGAGCGTTACAAAAGAAGCTGGTGTTGCTGGCGTTAAGGTTGCTCACCTTGGTATCGCTTTTGTTCCGCCTTTGTGGTATCTCTGTGTTCGAGAATTCTGCGGTTCAAAAATAAAAAATTCATTCGTTGTGCTTGGGATGATGATCGTCCCATTTTGTATTGTTTTCCTTGCATTTACATGGGAATACAATCATCTTTTATTCTTAAATTTTTGGTATGAGTCATCGAACTATTTGAGCCAATTGCGCTTTTCTGAAGGCCCTTTTTACATAGTAAAACAGTTCTATCTCTATCTTTTTAGTGCATTAGGGATGGTGACAATTTGTCAAAAATATTATGATGGGTCAAAAAAAGTAAAAAGCCAATTTTTTCTTTTCTTTATTTCAGCACTCATCCCATTTTTTAATACAACAACCTATTTGGTTGATATCGATTCCTATCTTGTCGATATTACGCCAATTGCACTTTCTTACTCAATGGTGTTGTTTTACATTGCGATTAGAATGTACGGAGTGCAGAATTTTTCAGAGATTTTAAAAAGCAATATTATTGAAAATCTCCATGAGGGTATAATTTTGTTTGATCGAGATGGCTACTACATGGATTCAAACAAGGTCGCGCAAGACATTTTCCCTCAAATAAAAAGTGCGGTGGTTGGGACTGATTTGAACGAGATGAAAAGCATGCCCTTTGATAATTCTTCGTTAAGTAAGAAAGACGGCGAAATCATTGAGTTTAGTAAGAAACATGGAGAAATGATTCGAACGTATAGTGTTTCTGTTTCTCACATTAAAATCAACGGTAAAGTAACAGGGCATAGCCTTGTTATTTACAATATAACCCCGATTAAAAATTTAATGACTGAGCTTGAATTAAAAGCTTACATGGATCCGTTGACGGGCATTTACAATAGAGGCTATTTTTTCGAAAAGAGTCTCTATGAAATCGATAGGGCGAAACTTGCGAAAAACAATTTAAGTTTTATTATTTTCGATTTAGATTTCTTCAAAATAATCAACGACAAATATGGGCATCCGTGCGGGGATTATGTGCTGCGTACAATTGCCCAAATTTCCACCCAGAATCTACGGAAAACAGATATCTTAGGAAGATATGGCGGAGAAGAGTTTTGTATTCTTCTGATCAATACCGGTTTGGAAGGTGCAAGATTAAAAGCTGAAACCTTGCGTGAAAAAATAGCCGCTCATGTTTTTGAGTACGATAAAAGTATTTTTACCGTAACGGCAAGCTTCGGCGTTTCCACATTAAATAATGAGATAACCGAAGATGCAGTTGATCTCATATTAAAACGTGCCGATGATAATCTGTATAAAGCAAAAACCGATGGCAGAAACAGAGTGGCTATTTAATAAATTAAGCAGATAAGGAATTGTTTCTTGGGCGGTGCGAATCGATTGTTTGCATGATTTGCGCGAAAATCTTAGGCGATCCGGCAATGAGATTGCCTGTCGTCAGGTAGTTCTCTCCTCCGGCTAAATCGCTGACCAAACCCCCCGCTTCTGAAACCAGAAGACAGCCAGCAGCCATGTCCCAAGGCATTAAGCCAAATTCCCAAAAACCATCGAGTCGCCCGCTGGCGACATAGGCTAAATCGAGCGCGGCAGAACCTGCTCGGCGAACCCCGGACGAACGTTGTGTGAACTCTTTAAAAACAGCGAGAAACGTATCTACATGGTCAAATGCTCGGAACGGAAGCCCCGTGCCGATCAGTGCATCTTCGAGTCGTATCCGACCAGAAACGCGGATTCGACGTTCATTTAAAAATGCGCCGCCGCCTTTGCTGGCGGTAAACATTTCGTTACTGATTACGTCATAGACAAGCGCTTGCTGGACTTGTCCTTTATAGGCAAGGGCAATAGAAACAGCGTATTGGGGGAATCCGTGAATAAAATTTGTTGTGCCGTCTAAAGGGTCAATAATCCATTGATAATCGCGGCGGTTTTCGTCTGAAATCGTTGGTGCGGACTCTTCTGCTAAAATTCCGTAGTCGGGATAGGCTTCTTGCAGCACCTCGATAATGGCAACTTCAGCGGCTTTATCGACTTCAGTTACATAGTCATTTTGTTGTTTGGTGGTGATCTTGAGGTGTTCAAGGTTATTTGTTGCGCGATTGATTTTTTGGCTCGCACGGCGTGCGGCTTTAATCATAATGTTCAGGGCTGGATGCATGAGCTTTCTTTACAGAGTTTGGTAGATGAATCGAAAACGGTTCGTGTGCTGTGTTTATGGGTTGTCTATTTTATATGAACCTGCCTTTGGCGTCTTGCCCTTCGTGTTCTTCCTCCTGTGCAGAGTCCCCCGCACAACTTAACGCTATTCGCATTGTTCTTTCAAATACCAGTCATCCTGGCAATATTGGGGCAGTTGCGCGTGCGATGAAAACCATGGGGTTTTCGCAACTTACGTTGATTTCTCCAAAAAAATTCCCGCATGAAGAGGCGATAGCGCGCGCAGCAGGCGCGTCGGATATTTTGGAACAAGCAACGCTTTGTGCGAGCTTAGGTGAGGCGCTCGTTGGTACGAGTCTGGCAATCGCCGTCTCGGCGCGGCAACGCAATTTAGGGCCAGAGCCGTGTTCGTCGAGGGAGCTTGCGCCTGTAGTTTTTGAGCATTTAAGTCAAAGTACGGATCATCAGATTGCTCTTGTTTTTGGCAATGAGAGCGCAGGTCTTTCAAATGATGACGTACGTCGTTGCCAACGAACGGTTTTTATTGCCTCAAACCCTGACTTTTCATCGCTTAATTTAGGCGCAGCTGTTCAACTTTTATGTTATGAACTCCGCCTCGCTGCGTTTAATAACCAGCCACCGTTGATCAGTCGCACCGTCCCGTTCGCCTCGGCGTTGGCGAAAAATGAAGAGGTGGAGCGGTTTTATGCCCATCTTGAGAAAATCATGATCGCAACGGAGTTTTTCGATCCTGCGCGTCCGAAGCGTCTACTGCCTAAATTGCGCCGATTGTTTGGGCGCACGGCGCTTGAATGCGATGAAGTGAGTATTTTGCGCGGGATTCTTGCCTCGGTCGAAAAGAATCTAAAACAGGTTGAAAAATAGCAATGCGTCAACTATCCGCGCCAGGCGCGGATAGTTGCGTGCTTTAAAAACATATTTGCCGATATTTCTCGCTTTTATCATTTGTCGTACTTTAATGTTGATAAAACTTGTCGGATATTTTAGAATCACGAACCGCTCACTATAAGGTTTATATGTTTGTTCGTTTGCGCGAAGATATTCGCTCCGTTTTTGACCGTGATCCGGCGGCGCGAACTTCTTGGGAAGTATTAACCTGCTATCCGGGCGTTCATGCGCTGATTTTGTATCGTTTAGCGCATTGGTTCTGGGGTAAGAAATGCCGTTGGGCGGGACGTTTTCTCTCTTATTTGGCGCGTTGGCTGACAGGCATTGAGATTCATCCCGGCGCGACGATTGGTCGACGGTTTTTTATTGATCACGGTATGGGCGTGGTGATTGGTGAAACCACCTTGATTGGCGACGATGTGACGCTTTACCACGGAGTAACACTCGGAGGAACGTCTTGGAATAAAGGAAAGCGGCATCCTAGTCTTGAAAATGGCGTCGTAATCGGCGCGGGCGCAAAGATACTCGGACCGATTTTGATTGGCGAAGGCGCGAAGGTTGGTTCTAACGCAGTCGTAACGAAAAACATTCCTCCCGGAATGACCGCGGTGGGAAATCCCGCGCGAATTCTTGATTCAGGTCGCGCTCAGAAACGCGAAGAAATCGCCGGGCAAATGGGTTTTTCAGCCTACGCGTTAAATAGTGATTTGGATGATCCGCTGACGAAAGCGATTCTTGGTTTGCTCGATCATGCAGTAGAAACCGATGCGCAAATGACGCTTATTTTGAAACGAATTTCAGGGTGCAAAGAGCTCTATTTACCAGAAGTCGATCAAGACCAACACGCGCCGCAACCTGCGAAAACTGAAAAAGAGGCGAGCAAACAAAAGTTTGATCCAAAATCGCTGAGTAAAGCGTTTGACGAATGATTTTTTGTCTTAGTAGAAAGATAACTTTTTGAAAAACTTACAGAGAGAACACTCAACTATCCGCGCCCAGAGCGAATAGTTGACATTTTCGACCCGCTGAAATTGCGGCAGTTTCCAATGAGAAATGAATAAAGGATTCCTCATGCAACTGACGACGAAAGGACGTTTTGCGGTAACGGCCATGCTGGATCTGGCACTGCATCGAGAAAATGCGCCAGTGACGCTCGCTGATATTAGCGAACGGCAAAAAATATCACGCTCATATCTTGAACAGTTGTTTGGAAAGTTGCGCCGAGCCGGTCTGGTTGAAAGTGTACGTGGGCCAAATGGTGGTTATTTTTTAGCTGGCGCTGGGTTGGCAATTAGCGTTGATGACATTGTTTGCGCTGTTGATGAAACGCTCGATTCAACGCAGTGCGGCAGCCTGCAAAATTGCAAAGACGGCACGCGCTGCATGACGCATGATTTTGGGCGAATAACCGGAAATACAAGACTTTTGAGGGTGACATTAAACAGCTGGTAAAAAAAAAAACCTAATATGAGGCATTTAAAATAACGATAAATTTCGGAGTAATGCCTGATCATTATTCCACAAAAAAACTGCCTTATATTTTGTATTCCCACAAGCCGTCGATCCAAATAGTGAAAAAATGATTCTATTTGTTAGAAATTCGGGAATTCTCTTCGTGGCTTTTAAATTAAAAGAAGGTTAAATACGCGAAAGAAGTCGTGAACTTATTAACGCCGATCCTAAAGAAATCGTCTGGACCTCTGGCGCGACCGAATCGGATAACTTAGCGATTAAAGGAGCTGCGCATTTTTATTCTGGCAAGGGAAAGCATCTCATTACCCTTAAAACAGAACACAAAGCCGTTTTAGATACGTGCCGTGAACTTGAGCGCGATGGGTTTGAAGTCACCTACCTTGATGTATTAGAAAGCGGTCTTCTTGATTTGGCGGCTTTCAAACAAGCAATTCGCCCGGATACCATTCTCGTGTCGATAAAGTTTTAAGACAAGATTTTTGTGCATAGCGCAAAGGGTAACAATTATTTTTATAAACAATAATTATTAGCTTGGAACACTTATCCAAATTGAAAAACCTTCCGAGCAAAGATAAATGTCGCCGGCAGGACTCGAACCCGCACCATTCTAATGTCCGGTCAGATGCTCTACCGTTGAGCTACGTCGGCTTATCGCAAACCCGCCAAGTTATAAGTTATAAGTTAACGCCATCTATTTGAGGGATTTAGCCGTTACAAGCCTCTCTCATACTAATAAAGTTGGTTGTTTACAGGTGAAAATATAATAAAAACAGTAATTATTGAATGGAACACTAGTATATATTGATTAACTTGGCGGGTTTGCGATAAGCCGACGTAGCTCAACGGTAGAGCATCTGATCGGACATTAGAAGGGTGCGGGTTCGAGTCCCGCCGGCGACATTTATCTTTGCTCGGAAGGTTTTTTCAATTTGGATGAGTGTTTTAGATTAATAATTATTGTTTATAAAAATAATAATTGTTACCCTTTGCACTATGCACAAAAATCTTGTCTTAAGTTTTAAAGAACTTTAGTTTATCAATTAAGAAATAAAATTTATTTAATAAAATATTGTGAAAAACTCGAAATGGCAGGTTAATAATGGCGAAGGACACGTCAAATCTCAGTTTATTAAAAAAAAAAAAACGAATTGTAACAATATATCTAATTTCTTCGTGCATATACGTTTAATGAATATTTATTATTTTTATCAAAAAAGTGGCCTAGTATAATATAAAATGATATTGAAATATGAATTTATTTGATTAAAAAAACCTTTATAACTTTCTTTCACTTGTTTATTTTCGACCGGACCGGACCGGTTTCACCCGATCACGGGAGCTTCAGACTGGTACAATTAAAACTAAATCTATGGAATGTATAGCATCTATGTCAGGAGTGAGTCTCATTGCTTTCTAATATTGTACATTTATGACTTAAAATTTGTTTTATTACTCACTGAACGGCTTTACAATACTATTATTTAAAACTCGAGTTGCTTTATTACCTCCTAGAAGACGGATTATATTGTGTTTGTTTACTAAATCTACGAGTTTTAAAAATAATTTACATAATGCCTTGTTCGCTAAAATAAGTTTTATTGATTATAATATTACATATATTTTAATTTAACATATTAGATAGTTTTAGTAATTGACAAAAAGGTCACCACCGCTCAGCTATACATTCTGGAGCCCGGAGTGCAGCTGGTTTTTAGCAGTGCCTATAGAAATTATATGAAGTTAAAGTTATATCAAAATTCAACTTTAAAAAAAAAAATCTTAAATATAAAAACTACAAACATTTTTTTTACAAAATCGCTAACACAAGTATTCATTGTACTATTTATCATTGGGGACTAGGGATTATTAAATAGTGGGGGGAGGGGTGAAAGGAAACATTTAACATGGGGTAGTAAGATTAGTTTTTTTTAGTGTTAATAAAATTGACTCATTATTATTAAAGGATTTCTCAATTTCCAAGGCTTCTAAATTATCTAAGCGTTTACCTTTACCGCTGATGTGAAGAACATTGATCCCTGTATTTTTATCAAAACTATCATTGTTCCGCCCCCAACCCTCACCGTGACATCTAATATACGAGTATGTTCTGCCATAATTTTGTAATACTGTAAAGTTAGTATATATTTTGACGATGGAACGGTTGTTCCGAAACTCATCGGTATAAAAAATATTAAAAAAAACTGGTTAATAAAAGTTTTATTGTTTCATTTAATTATAATGGATAACCACCAAGTGATCTTCATACAATAGTACATTATGAATATTTTAAATACTTATATTATTACTTATATTATATTATTTTGAAATATCAATACAATTTAACCCTTTTTTGTGGAGGCCTTGAGGGTATCTATCCTCCAGCACGCATTCAGAGTACCAGAAAATCCAACCCTGAATTCTGGGAACACTTAATGAACATTTTGGAAACGGACAATTTCCTCATATAATTTGAAATGCTCCATAAACATTATACAGTTGCTCGTAAAGAATACACATTAATTCAAATTACAGACTTTAACAAAGTGATTTTTGCAAAATAAATATTTAATTTTTTGAATAACAAGGATAAAGTAATTAAATCTAACAAACTTTAACTTAAAATGATATACTTTAAAAACGATTCCTCGGGCTGCCGGTTTAATTAAAATTTTGAGTTTGAAACACGAGAATTCAACAGAATACGATTAAATTAATTCAGATTTCTAGGAACCCTCATAAATTTGAATGGTGGAATATTTGATCAATTAACTCTATAAGACTACTCAGTAGTGTAACAAACAAAATTAAAGAAAAACTAAACAAAATTGATATGAATAAATGAATTTCGGAAAGAACTTTTGAATAATCGTTTTGTTTGTTAAGAAATTCGAAGTGCTCGAAGTGCCCTCGTTCGATTCGGGAATAATCGAAAGCTTCCCTACTTCTTCTCATATATCGGTAGTTGTGACATAGCTCAGCCGAACGTTTTGCGGAGAGCAAACAGTGTTTCCAATATGCTATGTTTACTGAGAGCAAAGATGAAACGACACAAATGCTTTCAAATAAGGAAGATGTATGATCTCGATTTTATAATTTGAATTATTAATAATTCTTACTCGTTGGAATTAAAGTATATGGAGCTATGGCTTGGCATTTAATTTTAGATATTAATTATTTCGGAACTGCAAAATACCATTACTATGGCAACGCCAAAAGACTCACGTCGTCATAAAAATGTGGTTTTCACATTCAAATGTTTTCACATATTAGTTTTTGATGGTTTGTTATGAAGAAACAAGGAAAAGAATAATATTTTTTTTTAACTGATTTGATCTGTTAATACGATTTAGTTATTTATTTATCTACATCTAAGGTTATTTCGGTATATAAAATTTGAGAATTACAAACAAATCCTCTTTCCATGTAATTATATTAAAAATAATAAATAATACAATAAAAATAGAATATAATGTAGAATTATTCCTTTCGGAGGGCAGAACTAATTTCTGAACACCGTTTGGTTAAAATGAAATATACACTTGGACCTTTGTGTTTGGTTTTAAAACTTTTTTTTATTTCCCTTTGAGCCATATTTGTTTGACATTTAAAACCTTTTAAATTATAACAATTTTTGTCTACTTTTAAATGTCAGGTTGTGCATGCACATCGTTTTCTTGATTGTAATCCATCTACCATTACGGTACATAACTAATCATCTAACGAACCACCACGTTTTCTTGATTGTAATCCAATTATCATTACGGTACATAACTAACCATCTAACGAACCACCACGTTTTCTTGATTGTAATTCTACTACCATTAAGGTACATATGGTAACTAACCATCTAACGAACCACCACGTTTTCTTGATTGTAATCCAACTACTATTACGGTACATAACCAACCATCTAATGAACCACCACGTTTTCTTGATTGTAATCCAACTACCATTACGGTACATAATCAACCATCTAACGAACCACCACGTTTTTTTAATTGTAATCCAACTACCATTACGGTACATAACCAACCATCTAACGAACCACCACGTTTTCTTGATTGTAATCCAACTAACATTACGGTACATATGGTAAATAACCATCTAACGAACCACCACGTTTTCTTGATTGTAATCCAACTACCACTACGGAACATAACCAACCATCTAACAAACCACCATGTTTTCTCGATTGTAATCCAACTACCATTACGGTATATAACTAACTACCTAACGAGCCGCCACGTTATAGGCAGACAATATTTAACACCACAAAACTTGGAACATATTCCTAGCTTCATTTCCTAGATTCACTCGACTTTGCTTCGTTTTCCTGGGACATCTCCAACATCTTCTCCCGTCCACTTGCAACTCCTTCCTACCTGAATCTACTATACACGTCCAAAGGATCTAAGAATTTCTTTCTTAGTCATGCCCATGATGCTTACAAGCAATATACTCCGATGTCCTCGTTCTACCCCCATTCACGTGTAATTCAAACATAGGTTCCGGGGGTCTTATTTATAATGCATTCACTCGAGTCAGGCTCAATGCATTATGTGAGCGAGTCCAAAGTCATGGTATTTGAAACGGAAGGCAGGAAAACACTGCATAATATATAGTTGCACACCGCAAACCCCTGAAACAAGTAGTTTACTTGCGAAGGCATCTATGTAGGTAATTACATAAAATTAGTTTAAAATATGTTTTTATAAACAATAATTATTAGCCTGAAACACTCATCCAAATTGAAAAAAACCTTTCCGAGCAAAGATAAATGTCGCCGACAGGACTCGAACCTGCACCCTTCTGATGTCCGGTCAGATGCTCTACCGTTGAGCTACGTCGGCTTATCGCAAACCCGCCATGTGTATATGCGCGACATTGAAATTTCTTATGGAATATCGGAATGTTTCCAAGGTATTTTAAATGATAATATATATATATATATTTTTTTAATTTGTAGCAAAAACAAAAAATATTTCATAAACAAGATACAATTACCTTTTATACGTTTGTATTTGAAATATAGATTGATATTTAACCCCCATGACCAATGTCACAAACTAGATATAAAACTGCCCCGTGAGTTTTATCCTTTTAACTTCTTGCATGTTTGATACAGATTATCATTGTATTGTTAAAAACATTAATATACAAATGTTTATTTACTTTTACTATTGTTATTTCTAATACTTGTTTACCTATGTATATTTTTTACCATTTTTCATGTATTGTATCTTAACCCCTGTACAACCGTTTAATGGGAGTATGATTTTAAAAAAAATTAATATCAACAATGAAAAATGTTGAAAGAAATACTACGAGATACTACACCAAACGCCGAAAAAATGTATGTTTTTGTGTTGAAAAAATGTGTTTTTGGAATTCGTCACATTAGATATTTTTAGGATTTTACCCATAGCATCTAGTGTGTATATTTTAAACGAACCGAAAAAAAATTACCTTTTTCTCTTTATAAAAGCGAAAAATTGCATATCATATTACAGAAAAAAAGACTTATAATATATGAACGTCCGTGGTCAGATATGTCCTTAAGCGCCTCCAATGGAATATGATGTTTGTGGAAAGAAATATCCTTCCGAGCCTTGTGGGGTTAAATGAAAACTCTAACTGAAATTATCGAAAATATAGCGAATACTAAATACCAAAAAATGGTTTCTATTTGTTCTATCGGACATGCAAAACGATTACAATATGATAAAAAGTACATCGATATTGAATCAAAATTAATCTACGCACAAATTTTTAAAATTTTTATTTTTTATTAAAAAGTATAAAATATATTATGCATTGTATTCCTGAGAGTTAAGAAACTCATTGTGGTATCACATGCAGACCCTGTAGTACACTTTTAAGAAACAAACATACTTAATATTTAAATTACATAATTAACATTCACAGTACATTCACAGTAATTAACATTCACATTCGACGGCCTCCATGGTCGAGGGGTAAGGCTCTCGACTACGAATCCGAAGGTCGCGGGTTCAAATCCCGGCGTGAGCAAGTAAATTTTATTTAATTAATTTGTGTTGTTTCACAGTTAATTAATTTAAAAATAATATATAATATATTTGCGCACGTTCCAGAGTGGAAGATACTCTCAGTATCGCCCTGGTGAAGACCACCATTCAGAATTGAAACGTTGCTTGAAATGGCTTTTAGCCGTGTTTGGTGACCAGATCTGAATAGCCAGGTGCCTCACAACATTCCCCAATTGGGAATGCCATAGTCTCACTGGATCCAGACGGTTGGGAGCAGTTGGGACTCTTGTGCGGTATTCATGTAAAAAAAAAAAAAAAGTACATTAACAATATTTACAACACATAATTTGCATTTTTAATAAAGACATATCACTGGTACATTATATAGTTATACTTATTACAGAGACACATCACACCATTAATCTTAAGGTATTCTTTCAAATAATAGAGTTTAAGCATCTTACTTTGACATCTTTCACATTGGCTTGCATTTTGAATATCGTTGGGTAATTTATTGTATTGTGTGTACGCTACATATTGCAAATTGTGTTGAGTGTATTTTTAGTATATGTAGTTTGTTATGGTTTGTCGTGTTGTGTCGGTGTACGTCGTGATTGTAATTGAGTGTGGTGTTAGTATGCGCCGAGTGTTGAATTACATGCAAGACAGTATTTGTAATTTCACAGGTGGGAATGGTGTTAAACGGAAGTATTGGGTACGTAATTAACATTACACGCTTTACCTACGACGAAGATAACCTACTTTATTTTGTACAAATATGTAGGTAGAGTAAAGAAGTAAATATTATGAAATAATGGAATTGGAGAGAATAAAAAAAATAAATATTAAATGAGAAATAAATTGGAAAATTATAATGATCAAACAACCCCCATTTGAAGTCAAATTTCATTACATAATTATGGCGTAATATTACAAAAGGATTTACATTTGAGAATTGTATGTCTTTTCTGAATAAAGAGAGAGACAAGACTTTCCTTCCAAGAAGCTTAAGGAAATATATTGAAATAGGGATATTAGGGTAACGTCATTTTATAAAAGAACAAACACCTCCATCGGGAATATAAAGGCTGGCCATATGTTGCCAGGAAAAAATAAAAGTTGGTAACATTTTGGTAAGGGCTGGTTACAGTCATCCCTTGTAAATTATGGAGTCGGATGGGCTTATCATGTGTCTATGGAACCCATGTTATGGTCAGTTCTAATCAAAGGCGACTCGCTGAGGGTACCGAGGGGATGCCACCCACTTGACTTATAAGGAAAAAAACCTTTTTCATTTTAAAGACGAATTATTTAGTTAATCGGGTACATTGATCTGACTCGGATGCTTGAAGAATGGCCACTACAAAATAGAAATCTGTACGTTCGTGAAATTAAAATTAGAATCAATAAACTTAATATACATGTGAGAAAAAACTCAATGAAAAAATAGACATAACAGAAATACAGAAACATTCTCTATTTGTGCTTCTTTGTTATATATATTTTTTAATCACCCATGTACCCGTGTTTTCTCTTGAAAAAAAATAAGATGTAAGTTCTCCAACAATAAGCTTTGGCGTCAGAAATGTAGAAAAGTATTTCTGATTAGAATTAATTAAACTTTTTCAGAACATTGAAAACGTTTAATGCATATACAGCACAAGAGTCCCATCTTCTCACAACGGTTCGGAGAAAGTGGAACTATGGCATCCCCACATGGGGTATGTTGTGAGGTTGAAGGGAGTGGTAGGAGAAGAGGTGATGGGGAACCGAAAGGTGGGGAAATAACCATTAAATGGGGAATGAAAAGACGCATGGGATCCATAATTCAATTATCCAGTGATGAAGATAACGATAGAAAAGTCTCAAGCGAAACCAAGTGGCAAAGCAGGCGGCAATCGATATCCGTTGCGGTTTCCCGGTTTGTCCTCAATTGAGCAAGTTTTAAGCGATGGGAACAGTCCCGCGGGTGGCGACGTTACATATTCTCTTGGAGCATTCAGTGCATATTTCATAAGGCTGCACCGTATATGGAACCTGTGCATTTGCAATATGCATTTTACATTTGTACCCTGAGTACATAGGGATCGATCGTGTTTTCCGATGAAGTCAAAATTGGAATATTATCTTGTACCGATTTTCTTCATTAAATAAATAATTAAAAATAATTACATCCCGTGTTTTCAAAACGATGTACATAATGTATATCGGATGTTAAAGTGACTCTCGCAAATAGCCTTAACTGTTTGGAGTGTTTGGAGTACTGTGAAATCCTCACCGTCAACGTGTCTCTATTCACGAGTGGCGTCCATTTCTTTATAACCAAACGTATGTAGTTTTTCAAGTTAGGGTATGAATTGTGGATTGCATACTAGAAATTAGACATTTTATTATCATCTTCCATAGATTGTCGTGGCTACCTGAAACAACGAGCGTACGAGTTCCTCGCCAAATTTATGGAAAAAATACATTTTAATCCGAAAATTGTAACGTTTTTTTTATAATTTTATTTTTCTATAACTTTTTCTTATACTTCATTTTTCTTAGGGTAGGCATAGCGTTTTAGCCTTTATGGACTGCACGCCACTGCTAATTACGGTTAAGGTCAATTCAGGTTATGCTAAGTTTATTTTGATAAAAAATACCTACTACTTAATCTTGTTTTCTAAGGATTTCTTTATCTAATTGTTTGAAATCTCAAAGACACAATGTTTTATTAAAATTCCCGGAACATAAAATAAAATCATTGGCATTTATCCAATGACTAAAAAATTCAATTTTTCGATAACGAGAATAAGATAATAAATGATCGAACTTAAAGAGTTAGAATAAGTGAGGGCTCGTGGCTTTTCATTGGGAGATTAAAAGAGGGAAACATAAATTCTCGCATCTATAAATCCTATGTTAGTATTATCTATATGTTTTATATATTTTTCCCTAGATCTGGAGGAATTTCATCATATCACTGCACCAGAGGTTCTCGACTTAGCAACAAGATACAATTTGACGATTAAAACCCCTGTGGATAATGAATATAATATCATAGCCTTACGAGAAAAAATATTTAAATAAAAAATCATAATTAACGCCAGAAACTAATCATTGTTTTCATATAAAAAGCAACATTTTAAGTAATTAACCCATTTTAATAACAACGTAAAATACGATAACAACTGAAAAAATATATTAAACAAAATACTCTTCTGTACGAATATTTCATACAAATCTCATTGGCTGCGCACCCGGGCGGCTGACACCATGAGTAAGTTTTTGTATGAACAATTTCTTAGAACAGAAAGTTTCATAGGTGCTTAATTCATATCGCACGTATTGGATTCACTTCACCTTCGCTCCCAGCAGTATTATTATGAACGGGTGGAATTTATAGCACGGAATTTAAATAGCGCGGCCTTCAAAGTGTTCTAAAATTATAATACAAGTTTTTTATAATTTTTTATTTGAGTTCACTGCACAAACGCACTTTAGAGAAAGCCGACACTAGTCATAATAATCACTTCAAAGTTATTTGCGCTTGAAACCATCATGATACTTTCCCCGCAGACGAGCAAGATTAAAATGAAATAGTGTTCACAAAAAGTGATGTTCGTTACACGAGCAATTTGCAGTTACTTTTGAAATGTAGATAGGCCGAATTAAAATATTTTTTACCCCTGTACGTGCAATATTGCGGACTGCAAAAAGTCGCTATCAGAAGCGGGAATGTTTGAAGGTGGAGTGGCTCAAATAATGATACATGTACAGTCAGTGTACACATTCTAGAAATTTCATAAAACGAAACTTTTTTTCATTATTATTAGATCATTGATTTATAGTACAAACTTTACAGTAGATTCAAAAGTGAGGTTGTGTTTGACCGAAGATTGACGAAGATTAGTTAATATGTACATTAAAAAAAAAATCTTTCTCGTGCAATTATCTCGCCAAGTGTTAAAAAATAACAAGTTCAAATACTAAATTTCCTTAAGAGGAACGGCTGCGCGACTTGTTTCATACGAAACGTAATTTCGGATTTTAGGCCAAAATACTCACCTAAACCTAAGATTTTTTTTTAATCAAAAAGTATAGAAAATATCTACGGATGAGAACTAATTTACTATTTTTTTTTTTACATTACGAAATATAGGCCAATAAATTAATTGATTTTTCGTGATTTTATGGTCACCTTTGATAATTATTTGGGGGCTAACGGTGATTTAAAAAAAATTACTACTTTGAAAATATAATGAAATATAAAATAAAAGTAAAAAAAATAAATATATATATATATATTAAAATAAGCATTATATAAATATATATATATATATATATATATTAAAATAAGCATTATGGTGGACTTTAAATTAATTTTTTTTAAATGTTTTGTTTTTGTATTTTTACTGAGGTAACTTAGCAAATATGATAATTAAAAAAAGAATACAGAAAACCCACAAATGTTTTTTTTAAGTTGCCTCTAAAATGATTAATATTGTTTTTTTTTCATGGCATATCCTTTAAAATTTGAAACAAAAATAAATAAAATACTGCCCATTCGTACTAGATATTTACTAAACCTTTAATTAAATATATCATTCAGTTTGGATGGGTATTTTGGCCTCAAATCTTAAATTAAGTTATGTATGAAACAGGCAGTGCAGTCGTTCCTCTCAATATGTAATGTGGAATCATATCCTTTTTAGGAATACGAACTAATTTCCGATCAATATCAAAATTGATGAGAAAAAATATGCACTTGAACAAAGGCGCTTTTTTAATGTTAGATTACTTTTTATCCTTTCAACCATCTTGGTGTTGTTATTTTAAAGTATAAAATCATAGTTTTCGACTGGTTCATATAGATGGCACTGTCGGCAAGATAGAACAGTGCCGATATCTGAGAACCTCTCAAGGTTAGACATACAGATTATTTTTTACAATTGAAATAGAAAGAGCTTAGCTTCCTAGCTGTCCAAATCTATTAAACTAAGATTCTGTATATCCTGTTTTTTATTCATAAATGAACAAGTGTTTATTGTTTTCAAAGTTTTATTTGTTAAGAAATAAATTCACAACAAAAGCTATTTAAACGATCGCTGCACCATTTATTTTTGTCTACTATCTATTGACAGACTGTATCTGGCAAATGGTAACGTCATAGAACATCGGAGCATTTCAAGTTCTGGCATGATGCCGAAAACAAATTGCTTTGTGTATTATGTCAGAGGCTGCGGCCCGAATTCCCCGGGAGATACGACATTGGAAAACGGAACGGAAGCGGACCAGGTGAAATGGGAAAACGGATGGGTTTACCGGATTAACGGCTTCGTTACGGAACGAGATAAATCAGGATAGGAGTGACAGTTTATTGTGTTAATCATAACGAATTATACCGGAATAATTATGTGCTTTTGTCGGTACACAAGCTGATTCTTATTCTCAATCAACTCACAGAAAATAACGTGAAAAAGCAAACGAAAAGGCGGAAACAACGTTGTTGAAAAACAGTCAGAACCAATGTTTATTACTAAATAAACTAAAGAGAACATACAAACTAAATTGATAGCTCTGTGTTGTGGGCGAGTCCACGTACCAGAAGTTGTTGTTGTTAAGGAGAAATTGTTCAAACATTTTTTAATATTATAATTCTTCTAAAACATAATTAATTTCACCGGTCTCTCTGGGGTCCTGGGGTCGAAGAGCCTTGTGTAGACTCATTGGCGATTCGTGGCCTATCTCAGTAAAGTTCAATAGAATATTAATAATAGAGAAAAAAAAACTTAGAATTACCACATAATGTCATTGAAACTTTAAAATATTGGTTCTAATAAGGGCAATACATGTTTTTCCAACCTAAAAAATCTCCTAGATTATATAAAAATATAGATTTTTCCATATATAAGTATTTTTTTAATTATTTTTTTTTCCCTAGGTCTAGGGGAATATTATAACATCAGAACAACAGCGATTAAGTTTTATCACAACCTAGGAACGAAATAAAATGTCTGTTGCTATAAAATATATGGCTACATAAAAAAAAATATGCAAAAATCACGACTGACGTAAGGGAAGTTCGTTTTTTTCATATACTTGTCAATGCTAGCAAATTCTATAAATACGGCAATAAAAAAAGTTGAATTAACTAATCCCATAGACGCTACGCACTCAGGCTGTTTGTAGATTCCCAAGGTTCGCACGGCTCCCGCTGCAGCGCTATAGAATGTTTTGTATGAACTGGTACTTAGGGCAGAACGTCCTATACGTGCGAAATTCATTATGAACGTATGGGATTCATTTAAAACTCGCTCTTTGGTAGTATTGGAGGAAAGGTGGATGTTTAGCACGGAATTTAAATTGCGCGCTGTTTAAAGTGTAGTAAAATTATAATACAAGTTTGTTTATTTTCTTTTTTTTTATGGGAGTTCACTGCATGAAAACATTTGTGAGAAAACCGCCAATGTCTGAGCTGGTGACATTAGTTTCTTTAAAATCGGTCATCTTACTATCGATTCAATGACTAAATAATTTCAATTGTAAAAATACTGACAGTAGAACTCTACTTCAACCACTAACTTTATATGAAACAAACCTTCGCTTCACATTAAGGTATTCAGGAATACTCCTCTTTCTGCCGCCTTCTAGATGAGTGACATGTAGTGACTCCTTTTGTCGCCCCTCCAATTGGGTGTTCAAATAGAAGAATCAACAATATACATGTACAGATGTCCGCACCACACAAATACATGTCCGATATTAAAAAAAAACCCTAATTAAACTGAAAGGTAGGTAAAGGATACTACTTGTAGAAATAAAATAATTTCAATATTATGATAGCCAAAACTGTTTCATTAACAGATGGAAACTGAAAATTAACTTTCTCCAAAAGTCCGGCATTGCTCACATTGGTAAAGGTTTTTATCCCGATCACGACTGCAGATCGCCAACCAAGAAACAACAGTTCACGTATTGTAAATATGATTTATTTGGGATCCGGAAAAATCACCACCAACAATTCACCGTGGAAAGTTGACTGCAAAAAGTTCACCGCACACAATTCACCGCGGAGAAAATTATTTGTCATTATTTGGTGTTAAGTTGGGTTTTTTTTGGAGTCCCAACTGATCCCAATCATCTGGAGCCAGTGAGACTACGGCATCCCCAATTGGGGAATGTTGTGAGGCTGAAGGTATTGGGGAGGGGAAGGAGAAGGGGGAGAGGAAGGTGAAAGGTTACAAATTTAATTGATTAACTTGATGCTATTAATGTAATATAAACATTTCTTAACTCCATTCAGACTTTCATTTTATTCTATCCATTACGTGCGGTGAACTTTCCGCAGTGATTTGTGGGCGGTGAATGTTCCTAGAACCGATTAATTTAATGCCCTTTGGAAAAGTTCCAGTAAGACGATTATACTTAATTAGTAACAAAATGAATTAAAATATAAAAAAAAGTTAAAATTAATATAACCTACGCCAGTTTCGGCACAGGCGATTAAAAAAATATATATTTATATATATATATTAGCGAGTATATAAATAAACGTGTGAAATATAAAATAAGGTGCAAGTATAAACATGTTTACAGAATAAAGCTGATGATACAAAATGGTGCATATATTAGTTATTATGTTCTGAAAACTATTTGATCTTTTTTGTGTTTTTCTTAGTTCTCCTTCCTAGGGGGTCCTGTGCCGAGGCGGACTAGAGTTATTTATTTTGATGTTACGTAATTAGGTGCGTCTTCTATGTCGTTTTCAGTGTGATTTTTAATGTTGTTTCATTGACCTCTTTCAGCTAGATTTTTACTAATTAGCTTTTCTATTCGTCTTATATCTGAGGGAAGGATGTTGTGGATTTTGTCGCAAAATACATCTAATTTATTTGTCCGAAAGTGGTTTTATAACAAGGAATATTTTTTGTGTCATTTGGGTTAGATCTAGTGTCTCGAATACGCAATTTAATGGGGGGTTCCGTTTTTCTGAAAAATTTTAGCAGTACATTTTCGCCGTATATTCGTAGCACATTTGGTCAGTCAAAACTTTTGAAGATTTCTGTCGAGGGCTTTCTCTTGGTTACTTTAATAGGGTTTCTATTATTCCTTTTTGAAATGTATTTAGATTCTGTATGTACCTAGATATCGCAAATCCCCATCCTATATTTCCATATTCGATTAGAGATTTACATAATGCATAGTAGACTTTTTTCATTTCCTTTTTGTTTGGCACATTTCTTAGATTTTTGAAAAAAAATGTGTAAGACTTGGCTTTTCCGTAATACCTTTAGTATAAAATATATTTGGCTAAATATTATAAAAACGGGGATTCACAAAAACACCTTACTAAAGTGAATCATGATTATAATATAGTTGCGAAGTTTACAGATTTTTATACACCAAACTGTCAGTTTCATAAAACCATTATATCTTCAGCGCCCTTGAGGTGATTTTTCACAAAAACGGCGCTATACAAATCATCCAATTATTATTATTATCTCATATACAATATGATGTATGAATATCATATATGAAGTGAAATAACACAAAACTGCGCTATTTAAATGCTTTGTTATTATTAAATTATTATTATTAAATACTAAATTTCCATCCATGTTTATAAACCAAACTGTCAGTTTCATAAAACCATTATATTTCATATACTAAATTTCCATCCATGTTTATAAACCAAACTGTCAGTTTCATAAAACCATTATATTTCATATACTAAATTTCCATCCATATTTATAAACCAAACTGTCAGTTTCATAAAACCATTATATTTCATATACTAAATTTCCATCCATATTTATAAACCAAACTGTCAGTTTCATAAAACCATTATATTTCATATACTAAATTTCCATACATGTTTATAAACCAAACTGTCAGTTTCGTAAAACCATTATATTTCATATACTAAATTTCCATACATGTTTATAAACCAAACTGTCAGTTTGATAAGACCATTATATCTCACATATTAAATTTCCATCCATGTTTATAAACCAATCTGTCAGTTTCATAAGACCAATATATCTCATATACTAAATTTCCATCCATTTGGTTAGCTGAGGTACACTATATGGAGGAAATTTTAAATTGAGATTACTTTGTTTGCATTTCAAAGCGGTGTACATAATGCTTACGGAATTATAATATGCAGCTAATTAGGTTGAATTAAATACTACTCCATCCAATTTCATTTTATAAATAGATTCTTATAATGCAGCCAAAGAAAAGTTCTATTTAATTTTAAGAGATTTTACTTCACCTGATGTGACTCCGAGTGGTTCAGACGTCACAAAAGGAAATAAGCAATGAGTGGCAAGGATGTTATAAGAGCTTGGTACTTTTAAGTCAAGATGCTTAACGTTTATTTTCTTTCCATGCTGGCAGACGAGGTAGCCGGAAGTAAGATGGGAAAAAGGTAACCTGAGAAAGAACTTTCAATGTTCGTGCAATTTTCCATCTCAGCGCGTAAGCATAGCTTTTAGGGATGGAGGTAAAAGTAGGGCTAGCAATTTATTTATTTATTTATCGTGGTCTCAATAAGACAGTTATTCACCCAATTTTTAAAGAGATTACAAGTGTAGGGCAAAAAAGGTACAGAAAAAAGAAATGCAAGAAAATATACATCAACAAGTTAGTAGTAGTTTGATAAGTATGTTTGATATACACAACACAGCAGAAATAGGGTCACGGGGACAATTTTTTGTGACTTGTGTCGAAATATAGTCGATAAACTGTGTATAAGTGACTAAGAATGTCAAAGGTCAACGCAGCATCGTTACGCAGTTAAACCACTCTGATTGATTTGCACGTTCTGATAAGCAGAAGTATTCGCTTTTGGAGCATAAAATATTGCATGAGATCTCTCACGAATATATTTTTTAGAAACGTAAAAGTTAACCTCTTTGTATTTGGTAAGGAATTTGGACGGTAAATTATCTAGTTGACCACAAAAATTATCGAAAGAAAATAATAAAATGTCGATTTTAAAGTATGAATTATTCAGAAGACATGCATTTTTTGAATGACACCTCCTCAGTTGTGAAAATTTAAAGTCGTATCTGTCCAGCCCTAGTTGCAGCACGCATACCTGTAAAATTTGCACCAGCTCCGGGATGCGGAGCGGTTTTTTTATGATAAACAGTCAGGCATTCTCAGGCAGTCGGCCAGGCAGTTAGGCGGCCTGGCAGCAGGCAGCCAGGCCTTCCATTCTGCCGGCGACGGGGTTTAATGGAGCGTGAATTTATTATAAACTGCTGCAGGTAGTGGCGCGAGTATTCCAATTCAACTCGGGCTGACTTGACTGGGACAAACACGGGAGCGAGCCGACTTCTTCGTTTTATGCGAAAAACTTCGTAAAGTCGTACGTTGGGATCGGAATTAATGGTGAAATTGTTGGAGTTCTGAAATACGTTATAGGAAATAATAGTGGCAATACTTATTTTAAGAATGCATGACTTTCAGATTTTACTCCATCAGACTTGCAACGTCAAATAAAACAACCGAAAACACATAAACACAGAAAAATACCCTATTTTTTTCAAGTATTAGGTATACCCATTCAAGGGTTGATAGATTCTCACTACAAAAATAATGACCTAATTAAAAAAACAGTATTTTTGTTTGTTTGTTTCTGAAGTTAGTTTTCATAGTCAAAGCCCCCAAAAAGGGTCAAATCTATAACCGGACGGTTTCGAGGTAGGAATGTCAAAACATGGATGAGCTTTACAGTACATGTTGTTATATCCCATTCATAGTAAACCATATGAAAAGATAAGTAATAAAATTATGTACCTATTTAGAAACTATCAAAGAAAATAATACGACATAACATTATTATCACTATCATAACATCCGTATTGAGAGTTAGTTTTCCCATGAATATTCTTATTTCTTTCATTAATAATAGTTTATATATTGAACAACTACTATAGAGCTTAAAGTCAACTAAATTAAGTTTAAATTTCGCCAAAACAAAAACGAAAACACATTTAAAAATTCCAACCAAATCAAAAACAATAATACGCGCGAACGAGACCCGTGACATCAGATGTTCAGAATACAATGGTATTAACATAATGTGAATCAGATTTGGCTGATACAAATGAATATATTTAATAATTAATAAGCCGTAGTATTTTTCATCGGAGTACTTATTAGTGGTGGGCGAAGCGGTTCGGTTTAGTGAGCCGGATCATTAAATCAGTTCTTTGTAGTGTACCGGTTCGGTGATCCGGCTCGATTGAACGACGGTTCGCGTCCCCCCGCACTATGCCCTCTCCCTCGCTCCCTTGGCCTTCCTAAATACGTCCTTAAGACGCTTTTACACGATACTTTTTCCTCCAGTGTTCATGTGGATTGTCTTTACAGAGAGCTGATTTAGTGATCCGGCTCATTAACCGAGCCGCTTCGCCCACTACTAGTTCTTATGTCGTAAAGGAAAATCTTGATCTATGACACGTTTGAATCAGCAATAGAATGAGGTTATTATGAAACTTTCATCATAAGAAATATTAATTGAAAAATGAATATTCATATTTCACCTCAAAAGTAGCCGACCGTAAAATATTTTACCTCAAAAAATTCCTACACCTTTTACGAACTTTCGTTGGGAATTTTTACCTTTGGTTTTAGTATTGACCTGCCACCGAGAACCTAGTACCATCGTCACAATCTACAAAATATTCAATCGATGTATTATGCGATATGTTGATACATATAGCCTTCTTATATATGCTATTCGACCTTACACCTCTTCAATCGTTTTGGGAAACCTCTTTTCTTCGTACAATAAAAAAGATTTGGAACCAGCAATATGGAATCTTGTCATACTCAGCTAAAATAAGAGTAGTTGATTATAACCAGTAAAATCGAAATATAAAAACCTGGATTATAGATTTATATATCAGAGATTTCTAGACGCTTTATTTAGCTCACCATTCGAGAATGGTGGTTTATGAAAACAGATATATCCACTCAGTAAGATGTCGCTTGCCAAATTTCAAAATATAATATTTTTGATGGTCTCCGTGTTAATGTGTGTTAGATAGTTTCAACAGAAGTCACTCGATTCGGGTGGAGGCCCGAATGTTGATGAGATAGCCGAACCGAGCGATTAGAGCTCAGCTGTTCGGGTAGATTGATCTGAGAACCGTTTACAAAGGCCGTTTTGTGGCCGTGAGTTTATCCATTATAAAGACGATAATATTATAATACACTGAACTTGTAATCTTTACGAACTACGAGCAATTATCGAACCTTCCCCAAACATATATAAAGTAATTCCAATCGCAGGAATTGGTAGTATTACAGTTACGATGGACTAAGAATCCGGAGGTCGCGGGTTCAAATCTAGGCGTGCGCAAGTACATTTTATTTGATTAATTCGCGTTGTCACAATTTAATCATTGAAAAGCTTATATAGTATATTTACAGGAGGTGCCAGAGTGGTCGATACTTTCAGCATCGCCCTGGTGGAAGACCACCATTCAATATAGACATGTTTCTTGAAATGGCTTTAGCCGTGTTTGGTGACCAGATCAGAATAGCCAGATACATTCTTACATTCTTACATTCCCTTTCCTTATCACCTTCCCCCCCCCCCTTACATTTAGCCTCACAACATACCCCAATTGGGAATGCCATAGTTTCACAGACTCCAGACGGATGGGAGCAGTTGCAACTCTTGTATAGAATTCTTTTTCTTTGCTAAAAAATATCTAATATCAGAAAGGAACACAATCATTTGTAAGAGAACAAAAAATCTCTGAAATTTCATAGAACTGATAATAAGATCGGTTTTCCAATAAAAACACACTTGATCTTAGGCCTCTGGGGTTTAATAATACCACCGGAAGAATATAACTAGATTTTAAAATGATCCGTTCGCTGAAACCTGTCGCCGGGAAAACTATATGAGAAGAATACCTTCAGTGGGTTCGACACGTGATGGATTGGCAGGAAGAATACCTATCGACTTTAAGGTTGTAGAATGTGGGGTATAAATAATATATGAGATAAGGCTTCCAGGAAAATAGGAACGTTTGACCGACCGGAAAGAATGATACGGACTTCCTTTTAAATTGCGCGTTATGGATATTTTATGTGATAATATATTTTTTAAAGATTTTTTTCCCTCAATATCAATGTTTTTATATTGAGGCGGGGAAAAAAAGGAGAGCTGTAAAAATGATTTTTGTACAATTATATTTTGGAGGCTGCATTTTTTTTAAATAATAATATTCCATCTTCACGTGGCACGTAATTACACAGATTAAAAAAAAAACAGTTTCAGAATATGTCACCAAAGTTTTATCATACTACCGCAAGATGTATGAAAACTCTTGAACTATGGCATCCCCATTGAGGTAATGTCATGTGTTATGTAGTTGAAAGAAGTGGTAGAGAAAAACAGGAAAGTTGAAAAGTACCTACCGAGATTTTCAGAGCAGGTCAACAAATATGCTTTTAATCCCTCCTTGCCAGTGCCGTCAACCGAATTGACATATCTCTAATTGTTTCAATATCCCCGAAAATATACTAAATACAGATTCATATTTCAGGTGTTCTTCGGCAATACATTTATGCATTGTATTTAATAAACAAAAGTATTTATCAAGCGCAATAGAAAAAAAAACGTTTTGTCGAAAAATCTAGGAAAAAACTGTTGGTAAGTATTATACACGTTGCCATGTGATGCGGTAGTGGGCGAGAAGAGTACGGGGTTTCGCTCACCGTGCCACGATGCATGGTCGTCGATAATATTTTATTTATGTGCAGATGAAGGGACCTATGTAGTATTAATAAAATTATTTACATAAGTAACAAATGTAAACTATTCATTTATATCAAACATATGTGAAAATTACAAAACTCTAAATATGTACCCTGCACACGGAGTGTACAGCACCGGAGCTTGTAGAAATTTATAGCGCAGTAAGGGAAAGGTTATAAGCATGTGTCTGTTCTGAATGGCGTCCTCTCGCCCGGGGAAATGTCTTTAACTTCATAATGTCCTAGCCGTGGTTGAACTGAAAGTGAATTCCTTGATATGATAATATTATTGTTTCAGAGTGTAAGCTAATGTTTTAAGTTAAAGCGTTACGTAAAAAAAATCTGTTTTATGAAAGTTTCGATAAATTTATACCAAAAAAAGTTATTCTCATGAGCTCATTTGTTTAGCAGCGAATTTAAGAATTTTTTAGCATTTAAGAGGGATATGTACGTCGGAGAGGGATTATTCATTAATTCGAAATAATGATGATATCGTTACGCAATACGATAAACATAATGTTTTGACAGAGACATCCATCAAAGTCAAACAAGCCAACATATTACCTTTTTCTGACCGTTCTACGTATGCTTTACAAAATATTTAAAAATATTGAATACACTCAAAAAATACTTTATAAAAATATTTTTCTTTAAAATGTCGATAAGATATAAAAAAAAGAATAGGACGTAGTTAAATTTTAAATACTAATTTTAGTGTTTTTTTTAATGCGGATTACAAAAGGTTGGTTATGTTTATAAAAAAAGGAATCGGAATGAAATGCAATTATTTTTCTCTATTTTGATAAATACTTACTAAGCCCATGTAAATTTTAAAAATACGTAAGAAATATTTTTCTCTTCAAAAACATTTTGTTTATGAATTAAATAATATACTTTAAATTCACCACTTTATAAATATTTATATTTATTTTTATGTTTATAATTTGTCTATTGCGTTCTAATTTTTATCATTTGTCCATGTCCATACTTGATATTATTATTTTTAGTATTACTCCTGATGAAGAAAGCGTCGCCTTCGAAACATATATATCTTCATTTTAATAAAGTGGTTAATACAAAGTATGTTATTTAATTAATTTATTAATAATGACGCCACAAAGTGAAAAGTAAGGGTTTGAAGAAATTATAATAGCATAAGTATTTAGAATTAATTAATTAAATAAACCCTCTCCCCTTTAACTACTTGAAACGTTAGACATCGAACCTTATTATTTGTACCCACGGATGGTGGAGCGTTTATTTAAATATCGTATATTTGGATGTTTCTTTTATAGAAATTGATGGGAATGAATAAACCATATCCTAAATCTTCCCGAAGGAAGATAGACGGGTGTCGAAACCGGTTGCCGAAACAAGTTGGCATATTATGAGGGTATTTTTCCAGGCAAAATAAATCAAAAAGGGTCTCCGGGCCGATACTTTTTTTATCGTCTGCAGAGTTCGTGTAACATACAGGATGAAACAATTAAAAAACGTTGTGATACAGTGTATGTTTGAATCATTTAAGCTGTTAGTTTTACTACTCGGTTTCGCTCGAGTTTTTTTTATATTTTTTTATATGAATACCGCACAAGAGTCTCAACTGCTCCCAACCGTCTGGAGCCAGTGAGACTATTGCATTCCCAATCGGAGAATGTTGTGAGGCAGAAGGTATTGGGGAGGGGAAGGAGAAGGGGAAGAGGAAGGTACGGAAATAGGGTAATACCTGGCTATTCAGATCTGGTCACCAAACACGGCTAAAAGCCATTTCAAGAAACGTTTCAATTTTGAATGGTGGTCTTTCACCAGGCCGATACTGAGAGTATCTTCCACTCTGGAACGTGCGCAAATACACTATTATTTTTAATTAATTAATTGTGAAACAACACAAATTAATTAAATAAAATTTACTTGCGCACGCCGGGATTTGAACCCGCGACCTTCGGATTCGCAGTCGAGAGCCTTACCCCTCGACCATGGAGGCCGTCACATTTGAACACATTTCTAACGATTTTTCGTTTCTTCAAAAACAAACAAACGCTTTTTTTGCTTTAAAGCTTATTTCAACAAATTAATAGCATAATATATTATATAAAAAAAGACTAGAGCACACTTAAAATACCCATCTCAATTTTAAAGTAGGACTAAGCATGCAAATAAATATGGACAAAGAAAGTTAGATTGCATGATTCCTAGCTGTTTCCTGCCAAAATTAAAAACTGTATTCAAATTACACAGTCAATAAATACATCGAAGACTGGGCAAGCTGAAAGAAATTGCTTTTTAGGAAATATTATTTTACGTTTAAAGATATTTTTTTATTATTATATTTTTGTTATTTATGTTTTATTTTTATTTAGATAAAGGTAGAAATGGTTTGTTTTAGATAACACGAAATGTTTGTTTTAAAGATAAATGTTTTATTTTATATAGATATATAAGTATGTAAACTTACAGTAATGAGATTTAAAAAGAAACCCCCCTTTCTCGTTGGTCAAACTACTAAAAATTGGTTTATGGGTACTTTTTGTTGTTAAAAATTCTTTAAAGTTAGTCATAAATGTTGAAAAAAAGTCACGATTAACAGAATATCTCGGTAGTCATATGGCAGAAGGTCCCATCTGCACTTTTTTCCGTTTTCAAGATTTCTTCTAGAAACGTTCCAAAATGCTATTATCTCGATTGTGGTAAGAGTATTCTCTTACAATACATTTGTCAGTAGCCTACAAGCAAAATTAGAAAGAATAGAAAATTATTAATTGTTTTTGTGTTTAATTCGTAGAACTCCAATTTTTATTTTTTTTATTTTAATGTAAATCAAATTTAATAATGTTATTATTAAGATCTGCAAGTATTTTTATTTTTTATAATTGTGACAGCTGTTTCGGCGTTTAAGGCAGTTTGAAAATGACCGAAATAAAAATATGTCACAATAATAAAAACTAAAAACACTTGCAGAACTTAAAAATAACATTATTAAATTTGATTTAAATTAAAATTTAAAAAAAGGATAGAAAACGCAAAACCCAAAGAAATGTCGATTTTTGTACCTTAGTATTTTTGTATTTAGTAAAAAAGGGATAAGATTAAAGTTAAGGAAATGAAATTTTCGCTGCGATTAATATGTGAAAGTTATAACTAATCTATTTTCAATAATAAAATATTTTTATTGTTTAGTTTGCACCCACGATACGAGGCAAAAAGAGGCATTTGAAAAATCATCAAAAAATGTAGATGGCAAAAGAGCCCATTTTGCAATATTTTATCAAAAATTCTATTACATTAAGATGGAAATAATTATTTTTGAATAGACAACACATACAGAGCTATATACTCGTACATTGGGTAAAAATGAGCAAATTTGCCTAAAAATTTTTGCTCTCCTGAACAATATTGAAAATAACGGATGGGCCTTTCTGACATATGACTACCGACCTACAGTTCAAAATGTCAAAATTCTCGAGTGTATTACTTTTACTTGAAAACACAACAGCAAAGCGGATAATTGGTAGGAGAAATGACATACAATACAAACATAAAAACTCGGATAAATAATATGTAGTAGAAGATGTAGCGGGTAGTTAAATATTGTAGATTGATGGTAGATCAGGGGGAAAAAACGGTCTTGACTTTCCACAATACCGTAATGAAAAAAAAGAAAAGTGTAACCGATATAACTGATGTAAGCGTCATGGTTAATAGTAAGAAAGGGAAGCTTTGGGCATCTAGAACAGATAAACGAATAAAGGAGTGTAAGAGGAATATATAATGGTAGAAAAGGTCGGTGACACCCGAAGAAGAGATAGCTCGACGACCCTTGAAGGGAAACGGTGTAATGGTTAGTCAGTTAGTTATAAAAAGTGAATATGAACTTAGGGACGGCGTTTAACTTTAGCGTCGATAGTCAATAATGTTGTTAGTACAGTCAATGAGTTTTCCATTCATCTGAAATCACGAAATCTGAACATAGTAACCTTCTGATGGTTGACGTTGTAAGAATTACATAGTTATCAATGTAAAGGAGATCTCTTAACAAACGGATTGCAATCTTTGGAGCACATACGTTAGGTGGGAGTGCTGTAATTGTTTTACCGGTATTTTAATGGAAGGCAGCGATGCACAGTCGGGAAACACGCCAAACGCCATTCTGTAAACGTTTTTATACTTGGACCATAATTTGTATTTTCATAATATCATTATTTATATAGTCGCCAATAAAAAAAATTATACCGATTTAGTGAATATCAGAAGAAAATTAATTGCAGAAACACGAAGGAGAGGTGTTTGCTTGAACTCCGCTTAATGTGATGAGATCGGTTCCGGAAAAAGCGAAGAGACGACGGCCGATGCGAATGTTTGATTAAAAAAACCTTTATTACTTATTTCCACTTGTTTATGAAATGAAATTATCGTGACAGCAGAAACCGCCACACCGTCCATTCCTCGGCTTAAGGGACCTTCACAAATCAATGGTGTTAAAAAAACAAATTCAAAATTATTCCTTTGATTTCGCAGTGGAACACCCTGTTCCCACGTCAGGTAAAAGGGGGGTGTGTAAAGGGAGGCAGGGCGCAGTATCCCTTTGAACGATGTGTCACATTTTCCGGGATTCTATCTCGGTGCCGGTGACTGGAATACGAAATAAGACCGCAGAATATTCTGCGTAGAACATGGCCCAAAGGAGAAGATATCAGCTGTTAGGTGGCAAAAGGGGTGGAAGATTTGATCAAATTCAATGGAAATGTTTTGAAGTGTGGCGGGTATTGGTTATTGTACCTACAAAAATAGTCACAATACCTTTTAAAGTTAATCAATAAGCTGTTTCACCACTCGGGCAACGTAGTGCTGTATTTATAACGACACATAAAAAAAGCAGTTTTTTTAAATTATTTATTTAATTTTACAAAAGAAAAAAATACAATGCAAAAAGTCCCGATAAACTACTTTTTTGTAGTTTGTCTAACGGGAGGGAGCTTGTTATTTAAAACTTAAAATTTACAGATAAGGTTACAAAATATGTAAAATAAAAACATTGAGACTGTTAAAAGTATGGAATATTATGCCTTCGTTCGCATAAACTTTTATGAGCTAATAATTTAAACATCAAATGTTGAGTCACGCCATGCTATTTCTGTCACCAAATGACATATCTTCATTAAAGTCGTTCTATCTCCTTTTCTATTATGGTCAGACATATGATATAAACAGGTTTAGAAAGAGCGAATACCAATTTTTTTTATTTGGATTTAAAAGTATTCGCGAAAAAAATGACGCGACAGTAACCTTTATAATACGTTTGTGTAATTAAACATACGTTAAGAAAACCATACATTTAAACACAAATTTAATAATGTCTAGATCTTGAAGGAATTACCATCACGATATACCCGGACACGAGACGAGAAATGCAAAACTTATTAGATTGCTAGAAAACGGCTGTCGCCAATTTTTAATTTATTATGTAATAAAAAATATTATGTTAATTTTTTCAGCACTTGTTCGCCCGCCATGCTACTAGGGTTGTAAAGGGATTTTACATAAAACCATTCGACTACTAGACCTTTGAAGGCCTAACGAAAATTGTTATCTGTTTGTAATTTTGATCGATTTCAATAGAAGTAATGAAAAAAAAGGCACACGGTCACGCCCAAAACACAATTCTATCGGTTTATTTCTCCAGTGAAAATATTTCGGTAATAAAGTTTGTATATTAGAGCGCAACACGATGTGAACTAATCAAAGTATTATACATCAAAAAAAGATGTGAGTAAAATGGAAGTAATGATTGGTAGCTATGGCAATGGGTCGTTAGAAGTGCCACAGTGGAGACAAAAGCCCTGTATTTATAGTAAATAAAAGTTCATTATCTATAATGACTGAATGGGGAAGAAATTCTTTTCTCCTTGTTGCTGGTAATTGGATAATTTATATACCGTTCGAGTCCTATTGAAAAATACAGGTGAGTGAAACTAAGTAACTAAAACATGTTTTAGATTACCATAAAAAAAAACAATCTCTTTTCAATAAAGAACACAATTCATTATAAAAACAGACAAGGAAACTAGGGTTTCATCCAATTCTGATTCATAGTATTTATTTTAAATACGATTTAAAAAAAAAATAATAGAAGCAATAGTAAACTTTGATTAAATTGTTAGCGCAAATAAAGGCTCAAAAAATTTAAACTCTGTTTTCTGAAAATATATGTTTGCATGTGATCGATGAAAGCATGCCCTCACTTGAAAATAATTTTCCTGTTGTGATTTCTATCACATATTGTTCGAGTTGGCATATAAAATGGCCCGCATAAACACAGTTATTAAATGGTCGGGTTCAGCATCCGGTTCAACGTATATTGCAGAAGTTTCAGGAGTAAGTACTGGAGATATAATGCGCACACGTGCAGATAATTCATGTAGATTCAATTACTGCGACGGAATAAAAATTATATCCTGCATAGAAAAATAATTGCTTTCAACAGTAAGAATAATTCAGTGTGAATTCTGCAGAAAGCTGGAGTTATTTACTCGATAAAAGCAGTTACTTACAGTAAAGTGTTGGGTTAAGTTTTGACTGTCCATCGTAAGTGATTTGATTGCGTATTTCATGCTATCAATTGATCGGCAATTTTAGATGAGAAATAAGCTAAGAAACGCCAGTATTGTGATGGTTGTTATAATATTGATTTGTTTATACTAATTCAACGTTGAATTAGTATACGAGTAAACAAATTTGACGGCCTCCATGGTAAGGTAAGGTGAGGGTAAGGCTCTCGACTATGAATCCGAAGGTCGTGGCTTCAAATCCCAGCGTGCGCAAGTAAATTTTATTTTATTAATTTGTACTGTTTCACAATTAATTCATTTAAAAATAATATACAGTATATTTGCGCACATTCCAGAGTGGAAGATACTCTCAGTATCGCCCTGGTGAAAGGCCACGATTCAGAATTAAAACGTTGCTTGAAATGGCTTTTAGCCGTGTTTGGTGACCAGATCTGAACAGCCAGGAATTTCCCCACCTTCCTCTTCCCCTTCTCCTTCCCCTCCCCAATACCTTCAGCCTCACAATATTCCCCAATTGGGGATGCTATAGTCTCATTGGCTCCAGACGGTTGGGAGAAGTTGAGACTCTTGTACAGTATTTATATAAAAAAATAATAAACGGATTATTAATGGGGTAATTCATTTTTCCTGTTCGGGACGGTTCCGTGTGCAAGTTACGTGACAAAATGGTTAACATATGAATCAAAAATATTTGTAGGTAATGTTAATTTAGATTTATATGGCTTTTGAGAATGATTAGTTGTTCTGGCCATGAAACAGGTAAGAAAAACCCTACCATTTTTAACATTTTGACTATCGCTAAGAGATCAATCGAAACGTTGATGAACATTCAAGACAGCCAACCACTCCGCCTGTTGAATTGTGATTTAAAAACAAAGATGAATTTTCCATACAACATAGCTTACACTCAAACCGCTAGGTAAATTTACAAGTTTTCTTGGAAAAATAAGAAAATATGGTCATGGTTCTATCATAGATAATACGGGCCAAACTGGGTAGTAACAACTAGTTGTTTATAAACACCAACGAACAATTTTTTATGGGAAAAAAAAAGTCAATCAGCTGACCGGTAAAACTTGCTGGAAGTTGATTTGCGATAATGTCGGCTGCTTTGCTCGAGAGCCTTAAGGGGGCGTGAGATTACATCCAAAGAAGAGTTATTTGCGGTGATACCGCTGAATTTGTTGTCGGAGAGTTCCCGTTAACTTGGCCACAGTACTACGGTACAGAGTTGGTGCTAAAAGCAAATTGCTCTTCACGACGCGACGTGGGCTTATAAACGTGTGCATCTCTTACAAAGTGAGATATTTTTCATAAGAGGAATGTTGCCATATCAAACAATATGAAAACCCCAAGATACACATCATTAAATGGAAATTTCACGTATTCAGCATCAATGCACCTTGACTCTTTTTTCCTTCCAAAAGTTTTTCTTTAAAAATAATTGCCAGCTTTCGTATAAACGAATACCAATAAGTTTGTGTTACCGCCCTTATTTTATGCGATTGTTTGCCGAGTATAAGTGTCGAGGGAGAGTTAATGAGGGTTGTTTAAATCCTGAAATCTGTGTCCACTCGTATAATTTTCACATTTCGAACCGAGCGGTGTTTCTGTATTGCTTTCAATTAAAAGTTTGTTTGGCTGTAAAGCCATTTCGAATTTGGATAATGGTTCGTTAAGCATGGCATTTTTATCCTAGAATTTAATATCCTCCGTTAAAAAAAATTCGAATGTATTTGCTACTACACAGTGGATTTATTAAATTATATAGAGCAACATTTAACAGGTATGTAATTCCATACGAGCATGTTCTAGTGAGGAAATGAAGTAGTAGTACATATAACATAATAAATAATAAGCTAACTGTATAGAAGATTGCTGAGGAAATATGAATCACTGGTTACAAGGGTATATACTAGTATGTTACGGGAACGAATAAAGGAATAAAACTCCTGAAAAAAAATTTCAAAAATATCCGCATATCTCGGACAAGGGCAAATAGCGCAAAATTTTAAAATTGGCTAAGGAAAGGAGAAGTAAAATGTTAAAATTCGTGGACGTGGCGTGCGAAATTTTGCTCACTGGAAAACATCCCTCAGTGGACAATTTTTCAATGTATTGTTGGCTAAAGATATGAAGAAATTTGGCAGTGTAGTTACCAATAATAATTAAAGAATAGGGTATCAGAGAGAAGTAAGAAAGGGCACAAAAGGATTATTTATTTTTACAGTTTCAGAACACAAAACAAAATTACAAATACAAAATAAATAAGAGTGATCAGAAAACAATGTGAACATAATAATAGTAACGATTTAAGATGATCCTACTAGAACATGATGAATGTAAGTAAATCTAAAGACATGGTATTTGAAAAAGAGAGTATGAAAACAGTGTGCAATATAGTTGTGAATGATGAATACTTAGAGCAGGCGAATGAATTTGTGTATGGAACACGACTGGCACTAGTAAAAAATTGTCCAAAGAAGCGAAGTTAACAGTCCACAGAGATGTATGGAAGTGAGGCATAATATTGGAAGAGGAAGGATGAAAGTAAACTGAACGCTGTAAAAATGAGATCTCTGCGGCGAATGCGTGATAAAACTTTGTATGATCTTGTTAAAATTGGGGAAACCCGGAAAGAATGCAAGGGGTAATGGTTGAGATTAAGAAAGGGAGGCTTGGATTGTTTGGGCATGTACGGCAGATACATGACGAAAGTAGTGTAAGGAGATTATATGACGCGAATGTAAATGGTAGAAGAAGTCGGTAACGCCCGAGGAAGACATGGCACGAGCGATATATGAATGTGAATGAAGCAGGGAGTGTGCGCCGAGACAGGGTTGTGTAGCCGTCTATTTTCTCTGCCTACCCCTGCCGAGAAACGACGTGGCGGTAAGTTATTTAATAGAAATAGACAAATTCAAGACAATATTATTGAAATATTGTTCCCATTATATTACAGAATATAGATCCTAGTTGAATAATTGATTGACCAAATTCCCATCCAACTAACTAAAGGTACATGGACGACACCATTATATCAAGCTGCGGTCATTCTGATTGGTTGATTAATTCCCAACGGGAGCAATGGCGGTGGGTGATTGGTTATTGAATTATTATAGTAAGGTCGAAATAGACGAAATGCTTTTATTTAAAATAACGCACAGTTAAAACTTAATTAAACGAACAGACCATCGGTGCGAGGACGTAGAGTCAAGTGTGATGAGTTAATATAAAGGGCTTATATTTTCTAAAACGTATTTTCCAAGTCGCTTAAAATCGAAAAACTTGTTTTAAATACAACTGAGTTATATAATTTTGAGTAATGTTTTGAGATTGTCATGTGTTACCCCAACCTAACCAGTAATTTTCCTTTTATTTTTATACCTTATGGTGTTATTAGAAATGTTAAAAATTGCTATATGCTTATTCATTTTCTTTCTGTATCTTACATAATGCTCTATATTCTATTTCCCTTATTTTTTATTATTATTTAGCATTTCCACCAAGCTATAATTTAATCAAAAACTGTGCAACCTGTGAACATTTTTAATTGAATTATTATCACTTATAGACTTCTCAATAATAATTTTATAAATATGATCATGTTAATATTCGGTAAATATTTCAAAACAATAAATAAAAAAATATATAAAATCACGTCAAGTGTCCAAAATTTCATCAAGAAGTACCAAAAATTATGTATTAAGGGATGAAAAAGGTGAATCGGGGTGATTTTCCGAAACCTCATAACAGTGACCTTCCTTTTGTTTTGAAGGTGAAGTGTGCAAAATTTCATAAAGCTCGGAATAAAACTGTAGATTTATAGGAACTGTAAACACAAAAATATCCACAGACACTCTTATTCATATACATAGAAGGCACATAATGCTATCTCGCCACTACACCTGTATAATTAAAGGTATATTCATCTACCAGCACCACGTAATGCAGAACAGCATGTGAACATAGATGTGAATAGACATTACTTAGTAAATTATTAACAATTCGGGAAATCCTCCTGTAAACATTAGGTAATAAAAGAGTTAAAAAATTAAAAAAAATTTTTTTTTAAATAATAATAAAAATAAATGAAATAAAATAAATTTAAAAAAAACACACACAAATGAAGGAATTCCAAATACAATATTTGCCACAGACATCATTTTAAAACACTTGACCCGATGGGAGTATTTGAATGCGTCGTTTGCACTTAGTTATGGCGGCGAGATGTTTCCGAAAAAAATATTTTTCCATTTCTTTAGGTTTTCATAGAAATAACACAACACATCCATCGTGCAGTTTACGTAAATCATGCGTTTCAAATGATGATTATGACTTTTTATGCGAATACTGCACAAGAATTTCAACTGCTCCCCCCGGTCTGGAGCCAGCAGAACTATCCTTAGATGGGTGATGTTCTGAGACTGAACGAAGTGGGGAAGGGAAGGAGACGTGGAAAGGAATATAAGGAAGTACTTGGATAATCAGATATGGTCACCAAACATGGCAAAAGCCATTTAAAGCAACGTGTCGATTCTAAGATGTGATATTTAACATTCTGAGACAGAACATTAAGACCCCAAAATATGTTTTGTGTAGTTAACAATAAACGAAAACGCGTATATCCCTACATACCAAAGACCATTTTTTTCCACAAGCCATATTATGTTACGTGACATTCCTTTAAATTTGACTAGCTACTCCACTGGTGTCCAGGTTTGTTAATATAAACGTTGGTCCCAGTTCCGTGCCATTGGATGATCGGGGGAAAATATATACACAGCACTGGCGGGTGATAGCGACCAGGATTGATTGCATTTTCAATGCTACATCTACGATAAATTTAACGCGAATTGTATTTCACGAGGTGATTCGAATAATGATAATGATAAATTATCGGCAGTTACCAGTAATACAAATTTGAAAAAAAATTACCGTATTAAATTAATTTACCTGTACAGGTACTTGATGGGCTTTTTTAATAAAATTATAACAAAACAGATATTTGAACATGATACCGCGGAGATCGAAAAATTAAAATAAATAAATTAATAACATCGGGTATACCTACCTATAGCGAAATATTTCACTAGTGCTGCAGAAGAACCAATATCGAAAAAAGGGATGTATTTCTAATTAATTTATTGGGATTCTTAAAAACGATTGTTAATAAGAACTGTGTTTTTACGTGCAGTTTGAGGGATTTTTGTTGGCATGGCCATCAGAACGAATAATTCAAATTCTAACACGTTCAAGGCCTTGCTATTTTAAGGTGGTTGTATCGATTTACTTGCACATGTTCTTTTTATTACTCATAATATTGAATGTAAAATTCATTCCAGAAAGATCTCTTTCATATTACGAAAGGGGGACTACAATATATCAATAGTTGATATCTTGATATAATTAGGACAACCGCGTATATTTGTAAAATAAAATAATGATTTTGTTTGTTTCCGCTTTACACGTAAGCATTGAATATTAGGCTAGAAAAAATATTTGGCCAAGTACTTTTTGTATAACATGAATAAGTTTTTGCTATAAATCATAAAAAAAACAAGACATATGAACAGGTCAAAAGAAATGCGAATTTTTAATGTTTTCCCAGCGTATCAAAGAAAACCATAGAGCGGGGAAACTATAAAAACCAGATACTTTTCCGTAAAAGCCCACAAAAACTTCATAAACAATGTTATCGCAGCCTTGAGTACAAAAGGGGGTGACGTGAGGTCCTTTGGGTCTCCACTCACACGACAGGATGTCATGAAAGAGATAACATTAAAGAAAAACGAGATATTGTGTTATAACAGACAAAGTCATCCCACCCTACTGATGATCTAAGAACGATAGAGAATGTGTTCCATTGCGATTACATGGTAATAAGTACCATAAAAGTATTTTATACAGCAATATTTCGCGTATTGGGCATTGAGTCGGGAGATGCGAATTCCGAGAAAGAAAAATAAAGATATATTTCTTAAATACTACATGCGAACGGTGCCAGTTTGACAAATCACATGTTTGATGGATCTTAAACAATGATTACAGCTGTCACGTTATAAGTAAAACTAAAAAAATAACTTAAAGTAAGTAATAATAATAAAAATAATTATAATTATTATTAATATTATTATTAATTGGATAATTTGCACAGAGCGGTTTTTTCTGAAAAATGACCTCAAGGGCGCTATACAAATATTACTGGCTAGAGTTTATTTAATTATGAACAAACAGATACTTACCTGGCAGGTCACTCCAGATTAACATGTTATACTATAAAGTTTTGGTTTGGGAAGAAATGATTTTGCACGCACAGGACACAATATTACAATAATAATAATAATAATATTTAGATGATTTGTATAGCGCCGTTTTTGTGAAAAATCACCTCAAGGGAATACACTGCACATCACATGAATTGCAGTTACTATTTTATTCTTATTAGATATTTATATTACATTTATTAGAAGGTTAGTATTTATTTGAAATATTAGAGTCGTATTTTGTTCAAAAGTTATGGGTGGAAGACAGACACTCACGTCCAACTGAAGTTATTGATATTAAACATTCATATTTAGAAATATTTATAGTTATCTACTATTCGTGCACTATGAAAAGCTTCAAAGTTTTCGATAAACGACTTGACGTGGGTACTAACCGGCTAGCTTCGCTATGTAAATAAGGTTTGCAACTGTACCATTCATGCATATGACTGTCTGAAGAGATCAGCTCTAAGCATCACTTCGAATTTCGACGAAACTTTAATCAATCTTAAATCATGTGGCAGTTCATTCCGAGCTGTAGGGCCTGACACGATCACGGAACTCAGTATCAATCTTCAATCTTCCGATAACAGATGACGTCGCTGATCCATTCCGTTAATTGATTTAAATACCATCCAGCAAAGCTTGAACTGGACTATTTCAGAACATTTGAGTCAGTGAAGATTTTTGAGATTTCCTGAAATATAGGAATATGTAAAAATGATGACCTAACTGGAAAATGAATTAAAAAATACGATGAAACCAAATGTTTAAAAAAATATGCGATTTAGAAAGCCATTCTATATTATAAATAAGATAACGTGTTACAAAAAACGTGAACATGTTAATATTTTGACGTACCGCTCAACATAATGATTTGATTATTTTTTCGTATCGGCAAAACATTGCAAAACGATGCCAGCTGGTCTGGTGCTTACATTATGTTATTACAATATAATAGGCTTCCCATTCCCATCAGAGCCTTCGCATTGCGCAAATGCGAACATTCTACAAAAAAAAATTGGTATTTATTTCTCATTGGGACTCTGGGACTTTCACACGGAGGTCCAAAAAATGCGCTTAATTTTTTTCTATCTTTATATAAAACGCGTAAATATTGAAGAAGAATAGACTAGACGCCATTTTTAATGTTAGTATGAAATGACATTTATCAAAATTGCCAACTGCATAAAAAGGATATTTAAAATACAGGTTGTTAGGTTCATAGTTTGGATTTTTTTAAGAAAGAAAAAACAAGAACCAAAATAAGAACCGAGAATCTATTCCTTTATATCCACATATGCAAATATTTTTTATTTATTTTTATGAGTATGAGAGTATTTTTTTTTTTTTTTTTAATATGTGTTTAGCTACTGAGTTCCAATAAGAAATAAATACCAAAGATTTTTCTCCGGAAACAAATCGTCTATGGGTCTAAATTATATAAAATTTTGGTGCTGTACTAAAAATGGTGGTCTTTTGACGATTCCGCTATAAAATCATCAGAAAGTTGGGTTAATAAAAATAAAATAAAAATGAGTACGTGTTTCATCTTCTCCAGGTGAATAACGACATTATTCCATGCGAACCCCCGTCAGACGAACTCAAACTAAATTAAAACGTCACGAGCAGACATCGCGGGCTACAAGTACAAGCGCCGAACACTTCCCAACGGCAATATTGGTTTTCGCTGAAAGGGAAATATTGACGGGGATTAGTCATGCGGAGGATATTATTAAATGCTTCGTCATTTTGTTAATTCAGCCCTTTCGCTGGGTAAAAGCGGAAATTGGTATTTTAAGGACTTATATGGTGTTACTTCAAAGTGTCAGAATAACAAAAGATTATATATGAGACGATGTATGAATGTGAATGAAGCAAGCTTTTGGGGAAACAGTTCCTCACACACATGAGGCTCTGCGGGAAATAATTTCCCTCAAGGTAAATGCTATCTTTGGGGATGCTGTGTGGAGGGTTATTTAGGGGATATATAGGAGTGACTTGTATCTTGAAAACGGCACAGGGGGAGGGGGGGTAGACAATAAATCAAGGGCGGTGTGGTGTAATGAAGAGGAAAATCTATTTTTCCAGCCTTTGGGGAGAAACGGCATGATGGTGTTGTGTTAATTACTTGAAAATATAGCACAAGGTAAATTATAAATATTCTGTTAATTTTCACTAGGCGTGGTGGTAGTTTGTTATGCATACAATTAATTTCTCATAAATATGCATAATAACAAGCATGGTGGTTGTGGGTACGATTCCGGCTAAGTTAAAATAAATATTCCGACCGGTTGGTGGTCGAGTAGAACCTTCCATCATTGAACAAGTAACAATTTTAGCTTTCAATGATGGTAGTAGAAGGGGTTAGAAAAAATGTATTGTCAGGTTATTTGTAACCTGGTGATGGAATTCCCCTCTTTTGTAATAAAAATGTTGGTATGTTTATTATATTATTATTATTTTATTTAGTTATATATTAATTTTATTGTGAAATACAGTATAGCCAATAACATTTAACAAAAATATCAGTACATCGTATTATATTACATTAATAACATTCCACACATTCTTATATTAGGTGTTAATTTATTAATTGTTTTTTGTCAATTCGTAGAACTCCATTTAATTTTTTTTTAATTTAATGAAAATCAAATTTAATAATGTTGTTATTAAGTTCTACAAGTATTTTTAGTTTATATTATTGTGTAAATAAGTCGTCACAATGTGGATTAACCACAGTTTGAAGATGGCCTTAAACGCCGAAACAGCTGTCACAATAATAAAAACTAAAAATACTTGCAGAACTTAATAATAACATTATTAAATTTTGTGTGACTTTGTTACTTAAAAAGTGTGCCGAATTGTCTGGTTACAATGTTTACGTGGTTATAAAATATTATGGATAAAATTGCTTCATAAATGGCAATTATTAATAACAAAATGGCTAATTGGCCTGGGTGTAATATGCGACATATTTTTTTTTATGATTATAGATATATTACAATAAAGTTTATAAACTTCAATAAGTTTTTCCAAAAATTGAGTATCAGTTAAATTTATTCATACCCATTATATATAACACACTTGACAGACAGATTGACGAAAAAAATAATTAGAGAATATTACACCATGCAAAACTGGAGCATTTCGTTTCTTAGAACGGTAAATCTCAATTGTTAGTAGTTATTATACAATATGATGTACTTTCTATTATGTTATATGCTATGGAAATGTATCTACGTCATGTAATTCAAAACGGCCAACAAAATTCTGAATTCATTTAAAAAAATAAAATAATTAATGAAAAATTAATAAACATCATCATACACATAACCATTCTACAAGAAGAAGAAATGAAATAAGACTTCCCTTTCAAAAGAAAACAAAATCGCAAAACTATATAGAGCCATGAAGATCTTCCAAGAAATACCGGCCAATATAAAAGAAGAAGAAAATGTGTTGAAATTTAAGAAGGAAGTGACGAAATACGTAATTTTTAACGTCGTAATTTGTAATTCTTATTTTTTTTTTTTAATTAAAACAAAATAACTTTGTATACATCACTTTATTAATATACAATATTACTACATGTTTCGTGAGCGATGCTCACATCTTCAGGTATCAATGTACATTGTACATTGATAATTGTACATTGATACCTGAAATTGATAATTGTACATTGATACCTGAAATGTACATTGATACCTGAAGATGTGAGCATCGCTCACGAAACATGTAGTAATATTGTATATTAATAAAGTGATGTATACAAAGTTATTTTGTTTTAACTAAAATACATAATGACATCACAAAGTGAAAACCTTCTAGAAGAAGAATTCTTCTTCGAAAAAATAAAAAATGTAATTCTTAATTGTATATCCTAACTTAAATTGTTAAAGACATATTATGTTCATATTAGAATACACGTAACCAATGCACAAGTGTTCTATTTTAAGTTAAATGAATAAAATAAGCACCCTGTGTTATACGAAAAATACAAACAATCATACGAGTAGTTTGAAAACGAAGAATCTTTCCTATAAAACAGAAAACATGCGTGTATGAAGCTCGCAAAAGTTCTGGAGTGGTGAGCTCATACCTCATGATATTTGCACAGTTGTTCCAATCTGTATTTTCAACATCAACAAAACCATTTTCAGTTCTCAACCTCATATGTTACACGAACCATGGAGTTTTTAAATAATTTTAATCATAACATCATAAGGCAACACGCAAATATTGTCCGTTCCAAATTTATAAAACAGTATCAAGTAATTTTTTTTTACATAGACGCGACAAAGTTGGGTACCTACTTACTGCCAGTATTTTATAATTCTTGGATTGAAATTAAAAAGCACTTTATCAGCTTATTCCGCATCTATTCTTTATTCCGACCGACGAAGCGTCACAATTCGAATTCAGAACTGAGCTTAAAATGCCTTTAAAATAAGTTCAATATCCCGGTATAAATTTCTAGAGTGCGAAATGCGTGTCTTCCGTTCGGACTAAGCCTACATTAACGTGATTCTTTTTTTAAATTACAGAAAAATAAAACGCGAAAGTAATCAGAAACGATAATTTACTTTCAAAAGTTTCCAGTTTCATTAATTGCCTGCTTCTCCAAGAAATCAGTAAACTCGAAAACAAAACTCTCATGAAAACAGATTCAGAATTTAAAATACGTTTTTCACGAATTTGTTAAATATTGATTTTGCAGAAATATATATTTAAATGATTTAAAGAATCGTGAATTTCTGGTTTTGACGCGACTTTCTCGGACTTTAATTTGTACTTGAAGAAATCACGATGCAAAAAAAAAACATAAAACAGTATCTAAGAAATTAAAAAAATATTTCCTTTAGTGTAAATTTTTTTTGAATTTAATTCGCGGCAACCCAGGCGTTTTTCTTTTTTTTTATTTTTTATTTTATTTGAATACATGTTCGTGTATGTACGAGTACATTAATCGCCTCACTAGACGATGCCTGTTCTGAAACGGATAAAAATAGCTTTGGATTATAAACCAAATCCAATTTAAACCACTTACAACTGAAATCATGCGTTAACTATAAGGTAGAAAAACTGTTTGTAAGACCAAATTAAAAACTCGCGAACGATAAGCTTAGGCATCATAAAGCTCGATAAGCTTTTGGTTTGGAATTTTAAAATCAATGCAACTTTTTTCAGCTTACAGCGTCATGTACAGAATAATATTTAAAAAATTAAAAAAAAAAACTTCATTTACGTTAAATATAAATTATTAATTTTCCTTTTTTAGAATACGTTAATTTTATTTTTATTATTCGTAAACATAATTGTACACCATTTGACAATAATACCATATTATAATATAGAGTGTGTCAGATAAACACGCAGTTTTCAGCTTCATTTTATTTATTAGACACCCTTATGGCTTTAACAAATATAAATAATAGGGTAGAATTTGAGTAGGTACGTTCATAAGTCACACATTATAAAAATAAAAGTAGACTTAATTTTACAGAAATATCTTACAAATACATACAGAACTAATTATTTTGCTTTGGTGCTGGACGGAGAGGTTTGGAATATGTCGAAAAGGTCTGTATACTCGTAGGTGTTGGCAGTTCGGTGAGTTATATGAATAGTTTGTGCTATGGTTGTGACATTGGGAAATATGATGGAGTCGAGTAGATATAATATGGACACAGATATTTATAGCACTTGACATTTGAGGATAGTCTATGACGTTATCCAGTCATTTAAAAAGTATAAGAATGCCATCATTCGTTCTCCAGGTTTTTACGATTCATGAGAAGAAGTAATTCTGAGCTTGGAATAACGCGTTTAAAAAAGGTTATGTACAGTGTGTTTAAAATTGTACATAATAAACGTTATTTTATTAAATAATTTAATACCCTTCTCAAAACCGTACATTCAATTAAAATCCCAAGCAAACCAAAGAAATATGTCCTTTAATACTGTCTAGTTTACAGTGAATATATGAACAAAAGTTTAATTGGCTGGAAATCCAAACGCTTTAAAAAGAATGCGGTTATTTTCAGAACTGAAAGTAGGAAAATAACTTGGGTATTTTCATTTCCTCCGATTCAATAAATTATTTCATGCTTGTTGCCATGGTAACCTAAAATAAATCTGGCACGCAATTAACGGTTTTTCTCTCTAGTTTACTCGAGTGGATTTTCTGGGCATTATTCAAGGACGAAGAAAATACGGAGAACGTTTTACACTTATTCCGAAGAATTTTGAAAGCAAAATTTTATGTGGGGGCAGAATGGCGAAAGACAATATAGCAAAACTTCCATTTTTAATAATTTGCATTAGCTATGGTCACTTTCTATTTCCGTAGATGGTGGGTTCTATCACGTAGCGTCGATAAGAGCGTATTATAATTAATAAACGCTTAATCCGTGTTTCGTAACTTTTGCGTTTGTTTATAAAACCATTCGTTAAGGAGGCAGTGAAAATAGAACGATATTGATATTTTCGTATCACGTAAATAGAAGAGCTTTAATTATGTATAAGGAATGGTCTCAAGGCGGTTCTACAACTGTAGCGACGATATCAGGAAACTGCTCATCAAGACGTACTGCGCTGCCCTCTACACATCATTATCCGTGAACACAACCCAGCAGCGCAATGGGACAAGCTGAGAGTGTGCTACAACAATGCCTACAGGCAACTTCAGCAAATTCCAAGATTCTACATTGCCTCTACGATATTCACCAAAGGGAGGATTCACTCATTTCTCCCTAACTTCTCTACCGATTAGTCAGCTTCTGGGGCAGGATACGGAAGTAAACCAACGCCATTGTTATGGCTGCATCCGAGTGTCTCAGCTCTCCAATCAACGGGCGATGGATGCAAATGATGTGGCGACAACCCTAAAGAATGATCGTATAATTCAATTTATTCTATATTATTATTACCGATTATGTTTATTTGATGGTGAGTTTTATTGAAAACTAATTTACTTAAAATTAAAAGTTTCTGTATGAATAAAAGACTCTTCCATTACGAAAATTATAATTTAAAAAAAATTTACATTGTTAGTAAAATTGTATTTTCGTTGTTGTGTGTAGTCTTCCCAATTTATTTTATTACGGCAATGGTTTTTGCAGCAACTATATTATTTGTAGTGAAGGGCTTTCTCTTTTCGTTTTCCGGCGTGCGGTCAATTTATATGAAACGAATCGCAGAGCATCACCTTCTGATGGGAAATCGATGCCATTGTTTCACTTTCAGGAGCTTCTCTGAAATCCCGATAGCAATTAACCGAAGTAATATGGAGGGGTGAAATTTTATCGCAAATTTTCAGTGTTTTATCAGAAAACAAATTAATAACTCCAGTGGAATACTTTTAATGTACTTTGTACATTTTAATGGGATGGGTGAAATGTACTTTATGTTTGTATATAAGATGTTATTTTTTAATGAACGTAGTTAAATAACTAACCATTACGCCGTTTCCCCAGAGGGATAGAGGGTAGATCACCAGACAACTCTACCTTGGTACACACTTCTTTCTTCATTTACATTCATGCTTTGTCTCATACACATTATTCTGTTATTGTGACTCCTGACATGACCCGACTCAAGTATTTGATTCACTTGGTCAAGCCATGTTGTGCGTCCCCGACTTCTTCTATCATTCACTTATTCATATCGACTACAAATAGGTGAAGCCACAATTTTTGGAAACGCTTCTTTTAAGATATGCCAGATTGATAATACGGTAAAAGTTGATAAGGGGAAGTTTTCATACTAAAATCTGAATAATTGTTTGTTTATTTTTTAACTATCGGTGAAATGAGTGAAGTCTCACATCTCATAATACTATAAAAAGAAATGCAATAAGAAATGCCCCAAAGTTTATGTTTAGACTTGACTTAATTTATTGAATGCACAATTAAACATTTTTTTACATGACTTCAAGAGAAAAAAAATCACTGTGTAAATGTTGAGAAATATTACTAAAAAAAAAAATTACTAATAGTAAAATATACTCAATTTTTAATTATTAATTATTTTTATCGAGATTTTAAAATGTCATTATAATATTCAATCATCGTAGAAAATAATATTAACATAACCTAAATGAAACATGAAAACGGAAAAAAAACAGAAAATCAAAAGATTTCAGTCGCATCATTTCATTTCAGAGAATAATATTGACAAATCTTGAATTTGAGATATAATATCGATGAAGATGACATAATTTGAACTGGTCTCATTAGCTAAGTTGGTTAAGCGGTTGCCCCGGATAGGCAGAGGTCCTGGGTTCGAGTCCCAGATGCGACTGAAATCTTTTTATTTTCTGTCGTTTTTTTCCGTTTTCATGTTTCATTTAGGTTATGTTAATATTATTTTCTACGATGATTAAAAAATATACGTTTTTATCATCTCCTGTAAAGTTTTTATTTTGTGGCTCACAGGGTTTAACCTATTTACAGTCGATATATTTTCATGACGCTCCCTTTTTCCGTCCATCCTCTGCACGTGTGCCCAAACCATCGAAGCGTTATTCTCTTAATCTTATCTACTGCATCATCCTTGCATTCTTTCCTACGTATAAACCATTTATTTAATTTGAGGGGGAAATTATTAGACAGACATAATCGAGATATCATGATTCATAAAATAATTAATTAAAATTGTTTCGAAGCAATTTTTACGAATTCGATTCTTAAATCATCGAATACAATCGAATGTATTTAATACACCGTGATGTGAAAAGCTACATTGCACACAGGTGCTTAGATATGTTTTTTTTTATGGTGAAGAATAAAGCATTAAATTTATCTAACTAACAAAAGATTAAAGATGCATAAAAATAAGATTTCATAAAAAAATAATTACACCCTTCAAATACACTTGTATTAATATTCCCATAAAGCTCTCCTAGAAAGCTTTTAATAAATAATACTCCAATACGATAGCCTCCGAGACCTTCGGTATTCTTAAGCGGAAAGAAAAAAAATTTCGGCATAATTATTATTGCGAATGAACATAAAATATGGAAATGGATATAATAAAGAGCCATTATAATTAAGAAAAAGAAAATGATGTTGGGTAATAAAATTGGGAAATTTATGCTATTTTTCAGGCGTGTTCCACCTTCCTTGCCTCCAAAGTAGATTTGGATGATTCTTTTCCTCATCACGCTGCCCAGGTGGGGAGATTTGTACGACAGTCATAATACCCAAACATAATAGCTTTTTTATATGGGTTATTGTTTTTAAAAGGTATTTTACACGTGTAACAGAAAACTCCAAATCAGTGGCGGTTCGTGGTGTAAATCGTAAAAAGTTCAACATTAAAGCGATTTAAAATAGGAAAGAATTTTTGCTTTCGGGGAGCATCTTTTCTTCTTCGTCGAATATTATATAATATTATGGAGTAACTTCATTTCAAAAGCTTGTGTGGAGAGGTAGGTATTAGATATAAAAATAGAATAATATTATTTAAAGAAAGCTACAGGTATTATGTAACACGAGACAAGGTATATAAGTTCATACTTGCGACAGGATTAATTTTGCCACAAAAATAACTAAAAAGGCGGATAAAATTTAAAAAATTATACATTTATTATAATGAAAAAAAAAGATGATGACTTTAATTGATTGAAAACCCTTTTTATTAAAAAATGCCATTAAAATAGAGTTCCACTATGAAATAAATATTTCAAAATTGGAAATAACAGTACAGTTTCAATACTAAAACAATTTCGACTATCAAATACGGTCATGTGCCAAGTTTGGTAGTAGAAAATAATATAAACTCTGCACCAAAACTTATAAATAAGAATAAATAAAATTTTGAAAATAATTAAATGTGTATGAATATTAATAGCATTCACGCAACAAAAAAAAAAACAAAAAAACTTAAAAGAATTTTTTTTTTAATATTTGCCCAATAACTGCGTACTGAAATATTGAATTTTGGCTACGATGCACATTTTGGCACCGTACGAAAACGTATTTATGTTGTAGGAAATATCCGATTTATTTTGTTTGATCCATAGATGCCTTCTCGGATTCGCACATATGGACTGCAACGTTATGGTCTTATTGGCGGATTTTTTTACTATGGAGTAGTGGCGAGCTGTTCAAACTGTAGTAATAATATAATCTAACTGAGTCTTGTTCGCCATTGCCTTTCTTTGGGAGTTCACGGCACAAGCGCTCATTAGGGAAAATCCCCAATACTTCATATGGTTCAATATGTGCAGAAATAAACGATAGAGAAGTTTTTCACGTTTTACAGAAAGTTTTCTGATTTACATAATTTTTGACGAAATTGAATGCGGTGCAATTTATCTTTTTTTATCGCGGTTTTTTTTTGCCAGTAGCACTTCTCCGCCTGTATAAATACCTACTTAAGAAATAAAACAACTTTAACAATCAATACGTATATTATTTTTAATCAATTTCTTTATACTGGGCCATCCCCACTGAACCGAAAATCCATAGAAATGCGATCTACACTAATTTGAACTAAAACTGGTGTCACCAATTTATATAAGACATTTCAACTCTTAAGCCTCAGATAAGTGGATGAAATTTATTACCGATTCAAGAAATAAGGTCAGATATAATTAACCTTGCTGTGGGCACACATACAAGGGCCACAACATATTTCTATCGATATATATGGTAGATTTCCATCATAAAGATTAAAACATAAATAAACCATAACGAGGGTTTTTGGTTTCATCTATTTCCAACCCCTTCTTTACCCATTCCTTACATTCTTCTTTGCATGTCCAAATTAAAAAGGTTTTGAGATAAAAATGAAAAATTGCTCAGAATAAAAAAAGGCCATTTTTTTTATGCCGCGGTCCACGATAATCAAAATGATTCCGTTTACATTTCGATGGCTTAGAGTAAAAGTGTTGCAATTACAAAATAAACTTTGCAGTTATGATAAAATAAAAACTAATTCCAATTTATTTTTTATAACTTATTGAAGTTTGTAAACCTCATTGTAATATTTAATCATTGAAGAAGATAATATTAACACATCCCAAATGAACCACGAAACCGAAAAAACAATAGAAATTAAAAAGATTTCAGTCGCATCTGGGACTCGAACCCAGGACCTCTACCTATCCGGGGTAACCGCTTAACCAACTTAGCTAATGAGACCAGTTCAATTTACGCCAAAACTTTGCAATCATCATAAGGATAGCAGCCAATAATATGGGATTTATAAAAATGAAGGATAATATTAACAAGTCTTGAACTTGAAGTATGATATCGGTGTAAATGGCGTAAATTGAACTGGTCTCATTAGCTAAGTTGGTTAAGCGGTTACCCCGGATAGGTAGAGGTCCTGGGTTCGAGTCCCAGATGCGACTGAAATCTTTTTAATTTCTGTTGTTTTTCCGGTTTCGTGGTTCATTTGGGATGTGTAAATATTATCTTCTTCAATGATTAAAAACTAATTTCTTATTAGATAACAATATGATACTAATTAATAAAAATAATGCCTCAAGTAACAAGAACACTTGAAAAAAAACTTTAACTCTAAGACATCGATTTGTATCATCGCCAATGAAACGGAACCTTAAAATTTATCGTTGAATACGAAGAGGTAGTAGAATTCTGTATAAAAAACGTTCACATGTGTAATTTTAGGAAATGAGATACACGGTTATTAAAGTTACGATGCTGCATGCCACGAGATACAAATGTCTTACTTAAGTTTGTAATAACGTCGCGAAGTTCAGAGGGCAATTAAAATACAGTCATATTATGAACTCGTGCAAAATAGTGCGCCGACGAGATTAGAGAATATTACATTGCAAACTAATTTTCTATCTTGAAAATACTTGTTTAAGTTAATGTAAGTACCAGGTTTGGGTTACTATGATTTTACTTGCGACTAGATTCACTAAACCGACAGATTAAAAAAAAGAAGATAAATACGTGAATTTATTTAGAATAAAATACATGATTTTTGGTTTATAGAAAAATCCGTAAATCTTGGTAATTTTGTAGTTGAATAATCAACAATATGAGATAATTAAATATAAAGCATTAAATCAAATTACACAAATATCAAAGCGGTACATATATTGTTTTTCAGCGAATTATATGGGATTTCATGGATTATGAATCATTCGCATTGCCTACGCTAATAATTTGATAGGCAATTTATTATTAGGTTCAAATATATATATATATATATATATATTTGAATATATATTTGATATATATATATATATTTATTTAATATAAATACTTATAGAATATTTAATAGTAGAGATATAATAGCTAATTATAAAAAAGTATAAATTTATTTTACAAAAAAAGCACAACTTAATAGAGAAAAGTTTCTCGTGTTTGAGTTGCGGAGCACCGCGACAGTAGTGAATATTTTAAATTAACAGAAATAAAAGTACATCAAGAATGTAATACTCGTATACATAATGTTTGTGAAAGACTAAAAGTACGTGATACTAGAAATGCAACAATAAGGCGCATACAAGATATAAACATAGTACATACATATTTCGAAAGACCTGATCGAATATTTCAAGAGGATACGTTGCCTTTTTTTTTGTTTTTTTTTGTTATTTTTTTTTTAAATTTACATACATTATTTACAATTAAGAGTTTTATAAAAATTAAGAAGAAATTAAAACTTGTAATTACTGTTGGACCTATCTAATAGTTTTTCGATTTGAGATTTGAAAGAATTATAATTTTTTTCTGTTTTGATTTTATACGGGAGGGCATTAAAAATTTTTATACCTTGATAGGCGTAATGGAGTTGAGAAGCACTAGTTTTAAATTTAGGGATTTCTAAGTTGCCACGTGATCTTGGTCGGTTACTTATTTTTGTGGAAGTTTTTGAATTGAAATGGTCTTTGTGAATTTGTAACAATGTGTTCTTTTTGAAGATTTTATTTAAACTGAGGACTCTAAAAGATTTAAACAGCTGTGTAGTAGGAAATATCGATGGTTTTCGTAGGATGACTTTCAAAATCAATCTCTGTATCTTTTCAACGGGTAAGAGGTTACTTTCAAAGGTTCCCCCCAACCGATTATACCATATTGTAAAATGGATTGCGGTATACTGTTTTAATCATATTGGATGATAGGATGTTTCTCAATCTAATGAATATGTAAATAAGTTTTATTATTTTGGTTACCATATTTTGTAGTTGTTCTTTCCATTTTAGTTTTTTTATTTTATTTTTTTATTTATTTAATTTTACAACAGAAAAAAAATACAATTCAAAAAGTCCCGATAAACTACTTTTTTGTAGTTTGTCTAACGGGTGCTTGTTATTTAAAACATAAAATTTACAGACAAGGACTGTCTACTAAAACACCGAGATACTTTGTGCTATTTTTGTCATTGATGGGTAAACGCATGGGCATAGTCGCATTCTTTTTTATTTGCACAATGTCATGATAAACCTTGTATTGGATACATCGCAATATTTTGGAAAATTTTGCATGTGGAAATTTTTTTTGGACAGATCGCTCCCCAAATCGGAAACCCAAATATATAGAAACTTTATGTTAACCGAGAATGTTAAAGATAGGAGAACTAGGGGAATTTTATCGATCAGCCTTCCTTACAAGAATGCAGAACCTCGTGTCTATAATGGGACTGTGAGGGGTGGAGACAATAAGTTCTTCAGAAGGATTGGCTTGGGGTCATGATCACAAACTACTTTATAATAAAGACTTCCACACAAACCAAACGAGTCAGAAATAAGATTTAAACTATTAATAAAGAAACAAATCCCAAACCCAAAATAGTTATTTGCATAAAGGCTTTGTTTCAAGTGAAATAAAAAATATACCTAGATTAAGCACATTCAGGATAAGATGTAGAAAATATGTATGTAATAAGTATTAGAAATAAGCAATAGTAAATTAAAAAATAAGTTTATATTAGACCACATGAAGTGGAAATATTTTTAGTTAATAAATAAAAAAATAAAAAATAATGAGAGAACGTCTAAAGAACATAATTGTCAGGTATTTTTCGTTTGTACCATATAATTGCCTTTTGCATTTGAGATTTTACCGTGATATTGGGATGGCAGATATTCGGATTGGCAGGATTCAGTTTATTGTAATTAACACTATGTATTATCACGAATGACAGGTGAGAATGAAGAGCATATATAAGAGAATATGCACATTAGGTTGCGAAAAAAATGGAAACCGAATACCCAAACCAATCCTTATTCAACTCTTCATTTAGAAACAAAGAACCTTCTCTTTAATTCATTCGGAGATGGGCACAATGAAAACAGTGTTCGGTGCCAATTCAAAGGTTAAGATACGTTTTTACATATCCATAGGTAGAACTTATCTGTTAAATGTATTTTGTTCGGTAATTCAGATTAACACATTACGCAGTGAAGAAAATCGTGTAAGAGACGGACTTGATTTCGGTAGCTTTTTCGTGTAAACACGTCGCTATCACACCACTTGTATCAACTAAACGTAGCCAGGAATTGGCGTGTCCTCGGATCTTGGAAATGTGCCAAAATCTCTGGGAATCATTGTTCTGGCAAACTGCTTCAGTGAGAGCTTTTAGGCAACAATCTCCAGCCATTTCCCGCTAAGTGCGTACTGAGATCAATGATGTAAGAAACAAACGCGATGTGTCAACTTAGTCAATAGTGGCTGTTTTGTAGAGCCAACTTTCAAGTAACTAACTTAGGTCATGGTTAAATTAAAGTAATCAGATATTTGGTACGAGTAAAGAAAGGTAAGGACGAGATTATTGTAAGTTTACCGTTTTAAAAAGTATAGATAGTATCAGATATTTTTTTACAAAAATATATGTAAAAATAAATTAATTTAAAAATATACTTAGTATTCACCAATTTATAAACAAACATTGATATCTACATGTTTCGAAAGCGATACTTTCATCGTCAGGAATATATGAATACTAATAATATTCCTGACATCGCTTTCGAAACATGTAGATATAAATGTATATTTATAAAGTGGTGAATAATAAATATATATTCATTTATTAATAATGACGCCACAAAGTGATTACCAATCGTTATATTCATAAATTATAAAAATATATATTTCACTAACAGGTATTGAACGAGATTTTGCATTTCTTATAGGTACATTCGTATGCAATCAAAAATGTACTTTTAGTATTATTTAACATTTTAAAGGGTGTATTGATATTAAATATATAGATCTGGATTAATAATTTTTTATTTCATTCTTACCAGAAAAAGCTGTGTAAATTTGGCGATATCAGAGCTTTACGTATGAGATTTTGGTGATACTGTAATAATGATATTTGAATAATTAGTAAAGGGCCGTTTTTTGTGAAAAATTGCCTCAACGCTAAAAAACCTAACCATTCAAGGTGTAACTGCACTTTTCCGACAAACTGTTACCAAGGATTGCTAAAAAAAAAATGATTTTCAAATAAAAAAATAATAGAAAAAACCGAATGTCGTCACTGGTCACTCAGCCGAGTGGACGCCCAACCATCCACCTCGACCCCAACTGATCAATACCTACGGTTTTTTGAAAATGTTCTAAGTAGAAAAAAAAAGTAATTAAAAAAGTTACCAGAAAAGAAAATAGCATCTACATTTTAAACTCCAAATTTGTCTAAGAACCACTGGTTAATGTTTGGAATATATTTGGAATATCACAGAAATATATTTTAATATATTAAAACACCCCATGTTTACACCTATAGAAAAGATTACTCCAGACCTTCATACTCCCCCTATATATTATCTGCGAGTAGGAAAGGCGAATCAGAATTAAAAAATCAAGCTAATATTTCAATCTCAAGTAAACTTGAAAGAAAAATATCGGCGTCTTATGAGGCTGACAAGTGTAAGGAATTATAATATACATTATTGATCTTGTCGGATGGTATTGTCTATGTGGATCCGCGACTGCGTACATAGGTATTATATTTCCTTTATCGCTTAGTTCAGATAATGTTTTGTCCCCTTTTAATTGATACATAAATTAATCAATAGTCCTGTAATAAACATTGGTCTAATCCAGAGGTTCCCAACCTTATTTGTCTCACCGCCCACTTTTGGACTATTTTTTCAATCAACAAAATTTAAATATACGAGTATACACTGTGACTGAGAATAATAGCTTTTTGCTATTGATAAAGATTTATATGCATTACATATGAACTACTTGATACAACAGGGCCCAAGCTGGAGTATAAAGGAGGGAACAACTTTATCAATTAATTCCATAAGAACAAAAAAAATATATGTACATTATTGTTCACCAGACAACAGGCCCCAAGAAACCAAGTTAGATATTATAACACCGAAATAATATGAAAAAAAAACTATTAATTCATCTATTAATCAAAAGAATAATTGGACAGTTCATGTTGATGGACGATTCTTTCAAAGATGAAAATACGACAAATTGAGTTCATAGGGAAAATTTATTAAAAATATTTTTGCTGCCCTCGCCCCCCATTTCAGTAAGTCATCGCCCTCTTGTAGCCATTCGCCGCGCCCCATTTGCACTTGGGACCACCACCGCCCCCTTGGATCTCTCCAACGCCCCTTGGAGGGCGATACCGCCCCTGCTTGGAACCTATGGTCTAATCTCTGTTCTAGTGAACCCAGTACATATAAAGCATTCCACTGTGAGTAGAAACCGAGATGACTTTGAATTTATCTACATATTTCTGAATGAAGGAACCAACCCTTTCGCTTTACCCAATAATTTAATAAGGGGCCTAATGGTGGTGCTAATGAGAATTCTAATTAAGCTAATGAAAGTAAGTGAATTACTTATTAATAATGCGCGGTTATGAAGACTTAAAGTAAGAGTAAGACGGTAAGTGTACCCTGTAAGATGTTTATATTATGATACTAGATTATATATATATTTTATGAAGGCAAGTGCGTAGGCACCATAGAAATATTTTTTTTTGTTACAAAAGAAAATATTTCGTTTATTAGAATGCTGGCAGATGATAACTAAATAAAAACTCAGCCAGATGTTTTCTGATACAAAACCATTATTGTTTACATATGTGTTTACATTTCTAGGCCTTAGAGATGTAAGAGCTTCTGTAAAATAAAACACAGTTATATAAAAATAATAAAATATAATTATTTTGAATTTTTCGCAAGAAAAGCATTAATCGTAGAAAAACAAGAGTAAATAATGAAGTACTTATTAGAGAGAACTGCGGTAAGTAATGACACCGTAATGAAAGATAAAAACAAAGAAATAAAAGCCTGGGGATATTTTTCTGTTTATACAATTACAAAAGGAACCGTTGTTTAGAAGATGTATATCTTAATTACAGCTCCTTTCTTGAAATATAACAAACCAAGAAAGATATGTTGTCAATTCACATTATGTCGTAGTTTATGTAGAATACAACTATAGACTACACAAACAAAATGGATTCCGTTCTTAGTTGTCTGATGTTTTCATCATGTTTTTTAAGTCGACTCGATCTTTATGTTCTTGCTATCAGACATTTAAAATTTTACCTTTTGCATTTTTAGTATTTTTAGATTCAAAAGAACTGTTTCGTGTCGGCATTAAAATCGCAATGTATTTTACATAAGTCGAGAGATCAGGATCTCTTTTCTAAATATAATGTACATTATATTGTACAGATTTCAAAATGTATTTGTGCAGTCATTGGCATCGCTACTGTAGATTTCGTGAAGATAGTGGAAAAAAAAATTAATAGAGGAACTGCTGAAAACCAGCTGCACTTTGGACTCCGGAATGGATAGCTAAGCAGTGACGTTTATGTGATTTGCTAAAGTTATATAATATGTAAAAATAAAAATATGTAAAATAAATTATTGACAAATAAATGTATTTATTATTAAATTAAAAACAATAACTTTATTTAAACTACAGTATTTAATATGTAAATATCTACATGTTTCAGAATCAAAGCCCCACTCATCAGGAAAAACAATATACCTACTAAAATGTATCTACTTTGTTTATCCTGATAAGGGGAGCTTTCCTTCTAGAACATGTAGATATTTACATATTGAATACTGTGTTTAAACAAAATTATTTTAAATGAAGGAATTAATAATTACTTTGTAATCACCACTTTATTAACATATATATAAAAATGTTTCGAAAGCGAAGCTTTCCTCATCAGGAATATATAGAATACTAAAAAATAATAATGTCAAGTATAGACTATAAAGTTTAAAGTTAAACAAAATTATTTTAAATGAAGGAATTAATAATTACTTTGTAATCACCACTTTATTAACATATATATAAAAATGTTTCGAAAGCGAAGCTTTCCTCATCAGGAATATATAGAATACTAAAAAATAATAATGTCAAGTATAGACTATAAAGTTTAAAGTCTGTAGTCTATAGTTGATATTATTATTTTTTAGTATTCTGCATATGCCTGATGACGAAATATTCGATTTCGAAACATGCTGATATGCATATATTAATAAAGTGGTGATTACAGAGTAATTTTTAATTCATTTATTAATAATAGCGCCACAAAGTGAATACCAATATTTTAAAGAAATTATAAAGTTATTATTGTTAATTTAATAAATATGACTCCACAAAGTTATTATATATCTTTTGAAAAAAAAAAAATCATTACACCGAGCATTGAAAAATATTAATTTCATAATATTTTATTTATACTTCTTCAAACAAAACATGAAACCTGAAGAGTTTTTCTGAAAAACTAACACAACAGTTTTTTTAATTTAATCCAGAGCTTGTTGCAGTACGATAAAACATGTTTCCCCAGACCAATTTGCAAGTAATATACAGACGCCAGCTTCTGTCGGTGACCCCAACTCCCCGGGTGACCTGTCCAAAGTCAGGTGGACTGGGAGACCTTCATTATTTACCCTCCGAGGTAGAGTGAGGTCTACAGATTGAGGTCTACAGTATCTAACAAGAATCGAAATTTTCATCGTTGTGACATTTCGTTCTCCATTTGTTTTTTTCCGCTGACTTCTAGGGTATCTGAAAAAAGATACTTTTTTTAGGAAATGCGAAGTGTCTGGTTATTAAATAAATGTAGTTATATTTCATACATAGCAAGAGAGAGTAAGAAATTCGTCGAAAAATGTCCATTGGCACAGTTTAGAGTAGATTAGTCTTCACAAAATAAAAAAAATAATAATTGAAATCATAGTTTCGACGTAGCTTAGTTTATTTACAGTATGAAACTAGACTTACACTAGTTAAAGTTTTATTTGTTCCTCATTTTATTTTATAGATGGTTCGGATATATATTGAGGATAGATGACGAAAGGAATGTAAGATAACATGAAGCGTAAATCCAAATCGAGAAAATCAAATACTTGAGTTGGGTCATGTCATGAAAATGGAAAATAGAAGAAAATGTACGGAACCGATGTATGATTGTAACTGAAGGAAGGCGTGTAACAAAAAATAGTTGTTTTGAATACCATTGCGAAAAAAAGAAGTATTGGTCGAGAGTAGTTTATTTTTAACCCACTTAGGTACCTACGTCCCATTGCGTGAAAAGTATGTATAATCATTATTTTGCTTCTTCTCCATTTCAGTAGGTACGTGAATGGTGGTGTACCTATTAAAATCTGTATTCTCGAATTCGTAAAGAAAACTCTAAAACATGGGTTCATTACATTAAGATATTTTTATCCAAGTTAAGATATAAATTGGCGATTGTTTGGAAAAGAAAACAACCAGAAAAACATTTTGCAATCTCAGAGGGAAACAATTTCATTGGATTAGATAAAGCGATTATCGAGGCAAGATAACGGAAAGAAAATAATAAAAATGTTTAATAAAAGTATTGTTCGAGAGCATTGGAATGTATCTCCAATAATCTTTTGAACTCTGAGAAAGATAACATAGTGCTCGAGGGAGTAAATTATATATATATATATATTATTATGTTTTTCTCAATTATCTTTTCGGGGGATAAAGGTTTATTGTGAAATTTGAAGATATCAAATTTAATGTTCCCAGCTCTTTCAATTGGATTTGTTTCGGACGGTTTGGTTTTATTTTTGAACAGCGTATTAATTAAGTTTGTCCGATAAATAATTATTGTTAAAATTATGATAAAATTCCCGAAGCTTTAGACTCCATTGAAATATTAATTATTGAAAATAATAATAATAACTCTAAACGTAAATATGAAACAGAAGAAGACACAGAAAATAAAAAGATGCGGACGCGACTCTGAGACTTGAATTCAGAACCTGTGGTCTATCCGGGACTGGTGTCTCTAACAATTGAACTTGTAATAAACCAAAAGATCTCCAGTGAAATAAACATGAATAGGTAAATTCGAGACAACGACTATGGGTGCAATCAAGTTTGGGCAGAAGTGGTTGAGTTTTGACCGGGCAGCGGCTGAGTTGGCATCGCGTTTGGGTCTCACCCAGGCGTCGCGAGTTCAATTCCTCTGCTGGCTAACTCCACCATTACGACACAAGGAACATATTCCTCTTACTGTGATGGTAGTAGGAGATTTTCAAATATTGTCAGGTTATTCGTAACCAGGGAATATTGGTCTTTCTTTAAAAAAAAAAAAGTTTGCACTCTCATACAAAGATGACAGCCGATATATGGAAATAATTGAAAAATAGTTTTAATGACTTTGAAGAGGAGTATGAGATTGATCTCTTCCGCAGACAAATCAGTTTTACTAAAGAATATATTACCAAATAAGTTATTCCTCAAAAAGAATTCAAAGAAAAACAGAAATACATAAAAACGTTTAAAATAATAGATTCGAAAGAGGTACAAACACAATGACACGTCTAAAAATATTGTTAACCATCTTCATAAAGGCATCTACGTATTATAGACGACAGAAAAAAATATTGATTGTGTAAATTCTTGGCAGTTTATACATTATTTTATTCAGTGTGATATAATATGGTAGGTTTGGGGCTTAACCTTGTTTGTATTATAACGTAAAGCACTTACAATAATACCCCCCCTGCCAGCCGTGTGAAGTCGAAATTGCTTACCTGGAACAGAAAGAAAAAAACGTAAATGATTAATGATTTGCGAATGGATCATTAAGCAATATCCCCGAAAAGAGGATTTCTTTCTGGAACTTTTCTAAACTCGTTGGAAAAGGATACAGCATTAATCGTTCATTGTATTAGCTGGGATTAGATGAATTAATGAAATGTTTAATTAAATACAAAGGCGAGGAAATAATGATACCTAAAGAAAACCGAGATGGTGAAAAAGAACGCCTCACAAGGAAAATGTGTGATACGTATGCCGAAATTAGGGCAATCATGAAAATCAAATTATCCCAAAAACAAACAAAAAAAATACCAGTCATGATCACAGAAACTTGAGCATTTACTAAAAACACTATCAATAAAACGATGTTTGCTTCACGTACTATGGAGAGAAATGTAGTAGGCATAAGTTAACTATACCATTCAGAAAGACGTATATACGAGTATGGCTTAGAGACCATTTCCACGTCGCGGTTGTAGGCATTGCAAAAATAATCAAACTTAAATAGTAATGTGCAACCAATACAGCGGGGATGAGATATCGTTGGTGCAATGCACCCGTAAACAGGAGACCAAAAGGAATTAAGCTATCAAAGATGGAGAGACCATTTTAAAAATATACAAACTGCTAAAATAGCAGGCAATGCTCCATAAAATTATTAAATGAAAAAAAAGGAGGGAGGTTTTTGTGTCTCCGGTGATGGGTAGAGCAAAGTTGACACAAGGAAACAAGAAAATCTAATTTAATATTATAAATAAGATACAATATATTCTGCGAAAACCTATTAACTTAAACGCCAAACAAATCTTCTTTGTACATACGAATATGTGCACGATTTAAATACGTAAAACCGTAATATGTCACGGTGGATTAAATTAAATTTAATATTGTCAACACATAATTTAAAGCAGGGGCGTGAACGTAAGGCTGCTTCGAAGAAGAAGGGGGGGATTCATTCCGCTTACTCCGTGCAAACTTTCGTCGAGTTGCCTCGGGGAGTTAAGTTCCGCGGAAACTTAAAAGCATTTTAACAGCCAATGATATGTTAAATGCCCGGAGAACACTGATTTGTTTTATTTGTAGATTTCAATAGACGAGTGAGTTCAGAGTTCACAATGATTCTGTGTGATTTATGTAAAATTATCGTGCATAGGGACATACGTATGTACATATTTTTGTTACTTATATCTTTTAATAACATATTTTATTCAATATTTTAAGATGTAGGCACATACGTAGATCCAAAATCCATCCAACTTAACAATCAACATCACAATATCCAAATCTGGAACAAAGCACATAAGTAATAATTGAAAATATCCAAGATAATTTTTTTTTTTTAGTTTAAAGTAAATCAAATTTAAGAATATTTTTTATTTTTTCGGACACCTGTTTCAGAGGTAAATACTTAATTATAACAATATTTAATTTCCTTTATATTTTAAAATAAATATGACCTGGAACTATGATTTGTAGATATCTAAATTTTATGTCATATTAATATTATTACTAGTGATGGAATGAAACTATTAGGGTTCGTAATGAGATTTACCTACAAATTAAAAAAAATTACCCAGCACAAATTATTATTCTGTGCATTTGTGCGGAGCCGTCTAAAATATAATACTCCGGTATGGTCTCCTTATTACAGTAGTCATTCGCTGTCTTTGGAAAGAGTGCAATTTTTTTGTTGTTGATATTTTAACTATAAAATAGGAATACCTATTACGTCTTAATTATTTTATTCTTATACGCTGCTTCAGCGTTGGTATAGTAAAGCCGACCATAAGCCCGATTTAAAGCCGTTTTAACCATGCCAGTAACATGCGCCGTGGTAATAATTTAAGATTTTGACTATTCAGACCGTACTTGTATGTGTCACATAATATTTATTAATTGATAAACTAAAATTTTTAAGACAAGATTTTTGTGCATAGCGCAAAGGGTAACAATTATTTTTATAAACAATAATTATTAGCCTGAAACACTCATCCAAATTGAAAAAAAACCTTTCCGCGAAAAGATAAATGTCGCCGACGGGACTCGAACCTGCACCCTTCTGATTGCCGGTCAGATGCTCTACCGTTGAGCTACGTAGCTCAGGTTCGAGTCCTGTCGGCGACATTTATCTTTTCTCGGAAAGGTTTTTTCAATTTGGATGAGTGTTTCAGGCTAATAATTATTGTTTATAAAACATAATATTTACATCGCGATTATAAGTAAGGGGGATAGAGTTCATAAATTATATATATTTACTAACTTTTTTTGTGCTGAAATTACTTATTGGATACGCAAAATTTATTCATATGCAAAGAACGCCGGCATACCCGAATGGCAATATCAAAAAACCATTTCTCTGAATATATTATAATAGGTGTTCTGGGGAACTACTATGATAGATAGATGATACAAAATTTATAAATATATAAAAACATTTTTGGTAAGAATTTACAAAAACAACATTTTGCAAAAAACACGTAAGTAATTACGCAAATTTACCTTCGGCACACTATGGAATTATTAGATCGCGGGCACCCGGCGTTTCAAAGGTGAGTCTGTCCCAGAGAAGAGTATTTTTCTATGTACCTTATCATTTAACATAAAATCATAAACGCCATTTTTAATAAATTACGTACTGCTGCTAAATTACGAATACTTTAATAATTGAGAATTGTATTCATGCATACATCAAAGGAATACTGGGAGGACAATTATTTTAAAAATATGTTCAGAATATTCCAACATACTTAAATACGAACCAAGGATTTCTCGAGCATTTTTTTTTTCAGATATCATTTGCATCCCTACAAGATGGATTGACAAATGGGAGAAAACGAGATAAAGAGGATGCTTGAATGCTGCATCTTCAATGGGAAGAGGACTGCCGACTGACAGATATGGGGTAAGACGAATGGGAGAATCCGTCAAGATTACTCGTTATTCGATGTATATTGAGATTCGGGAATGTTGGGTATTGAGGAGATTCCACCGAGAGTAACATGTCGAAGTAAATTGCATTTTGTGATAAACGTCTGTGTTTCTTTAAACATAACTAATGCTCGTGAATATCACTGAGAATCGATATAAAATTATGTTAAACTACATATCGTCTTTAATTCAGAAACTGACAATTCATGGTGGAATTTCATTTTAATATGATTTCTTTTCATATATTAAAAAAATGTCTGTAACTCAACAAAATGGAAGGAAGTTACAAAGATTTTTAATTAGATAAAAAAAATACATATCTATTCAATTCTAAACTACCAAAACGCAAATTTTTCAAAATCTGTTAATTGTATCATTCGATTCTCTATGTAATTTCCTACATTCCAGTACAATAAGGAACTCCAGTGAAAAATGCAATAACTTTAAATATATATTTATTAATATTCATATAGATCAGCAAAAGCCGATTCTGAGTATATAACTTTCATTATATATGATTATACGTAGAATTTATAGATAGTTATTTAAAAGTGAATAAAAAATCAGGTCATCAAAACACCGTGTTATGTTGATACCATTGCATTTGGAACATCTGACGTCATGTGAGCATTCTGTTTTTGGAATGTAACATTTGATTTTTCGAGTTTGTTTCGTATTTTAAATACGCATTTTTTTAAGTTTTGGCGAAATTTTAACTTAATTTGTGTGACTTTAAGCTATATAATCGTTGTACAATATAAACAACTAATATTCATGAAAGACATTAGAAAATTCATGATCAAAACAATTATCAATACAGATATTATGATAATATTAATGCTCAATACTATTATTAATCTTTGAGTTTACGTTTCCAAAATGGTACATAATTTTATTACTTATATTTAGTTATGGTTTACCGTGAATAGAATATACAATTATGTACGATAAAGCTAATCTATTTTTAACATTTGACATTCTAACCTCAAAACTGATCAAAGCCAACCGGCCATAGATTTGAAGCGGTTTAGCGGCCTTTGAAAAATTGAAACTTTGAACATTTTTTTAACTATGAAAACTAACTTTAGAAAAAAAAAATAGATAAATATATTGGTTTTTAAGTTTTAACGACATAAAAAAAAAACAAAAAATTGGACTGGAGTTCCTTATTCTAAATGCAAAATATGTAATTCTTACTTAGTCATTTAAAAAAATCATCCTATCCTATATAAGTCAAACACTAAAAATTCCCCCTTCTAAAGAATCTCCTAAGATAGTCTTGCAACATTATAAGACTTAAAATTCTTTACCTCTTTAATATTCTAAACGCCTAAGATTTCTTACATTCTGTATCATTAATTACATCCGTTTCTTCAGTACAACTAAAATCGAAATAATTTATTTTTTTCTAAATATCGTTCTTTTACACTATGGTTTGGCAGTTCGAGTAGTTTGGGATTGAAGAGACGATATGATCTAAAAGAGTCTTTTCTATTCCCCAAATACGTAGATTCAATAATGGTATTTCAGGCATTTCTCACACTTCATCTTCATCCCCCATATCCTTTCCTTCTCCGTAACCTTCAGCCCCACAACACACCCAAATTGGGGATGCCATAGTCCTACTGACTCCGGACAGAAGGGAGTAGTTAGGACTATTGAGCGATATTCACGGGAAATAAAATAACACGAGTGTATTTAATCATTAAATAACACTTTACGTTTGGATCGCAACACACGCAACTTTCACTAAGATCATTTTAACTAAAATTATAATCACACAAAGGGCTTTACTGTAAGTAGCCTACTGGTTCCTTTTTATCGTTCTCTATAACTAAATTTAAAACTATTGGGGTAGGTTTTGTAGCTCAGTGGATTAAAGCACAAGGTCCCGGATATACAATGAGGTCCTGGGTTCCGAGTCCCAGTTGTTATTTAGATACATAAAAATTCAGAAATACAGAAAAAATCGCCTTCCCATTCTTCCTTGAAAAGAGTTAAATAAAAAAATGGTATATGATGTAAAAAAATCTCCTTTCGGAAGTATCACTAATATCTGAACACCGTTTGGTTAAAGTGAAACACCTGCATTTGGACCATTGTGTTTTATTAAACTTACTTCGATTTTCCTATGAGCGATCTTTGCGTTGCCATTTAAAACCTTTTAAACGATCGCAGTGCTTTAAATTTTTATCTACTTTTAAATGTCAAACTGTAGTTGGTTATTGTAGTGCCTACGTAATAATTTAGTAAATATGACACAGGAACAAATTCACTTTAGATTTGTAACTTTGTATATTATTATGCGTAAACAAATCTAAAAGACAAAATTAACCAAATAAACAGTGACGGTTGATGATATTTAGTACTAATTTGCTAAGGATGAAAAGAACTTAAAAATATTTCCAGATATGCTGAGCTACGGATATCAGAAATAACGAAACATAACCAAAAAAATCCTTCAAATTCGATTAAAAAAATATTTTGTTTCACCCACTAAATGCATTTTAAATGTCCAACGGCTTCGACAGAACCCTCCCCTCTTTAGAAAAAAAGTTATACGTACAACGTTAAGCGTAAGAGGGCGAATTTAAACTAATTATGGTAAACCATAATGCAATTGATTTATTTGAACACATGAATTGCTTTGTTTTTACCTCAGATTTCTAGTACAAAAAAGTCACCATCGGTACATAAAATCATCGTAGTTGAAAACCAAAATGTATTTTAATCATAATATCTGACATGTATATTTAATTTCAGATCAAGTCGAACAGATTCCAGGTAGAACAAAAACTATTTGGTTCTGATACCGAGTATCATGAAATATCTTCTTGTGAGAGGATTAAACAGGCACATACGGGTTGCCATGGATGGCGAGGGTTGGAGTTTCAGGAATTGCGTATTAACTTGTCAAATTAATTTATTCGAAAGACCAAATAGTAAATTTTATTTTAGCAAGATTTATTTAAATGGTTTGCATGTAGTTTCCAAGAATTGCGTTTCAGCTTGTATTTAATAAAGTTAAAGCAGTTCTATGTTGGCGTGTGATGTTTATGAGCCTGTGTTAAGATTAATTCTAAGGAATGAGTTTCAGAACTAGGCTATTTATATTAATATTGTAGTTCTGGTAATATTAGGAATTACACCATTCACACCTAGCACTGCTCGAGTTTAATAATAATAAAAAAAAACAATTCAATTTATTGGAATAATTTAATGAAGGTAATAAACCTTATTGTAATATTTAATAACTTAATAAGATAATATTAACAAACCTCAAATGAAACATGAAACAGAAAAAAAATCAAATAAAAGAGGGCATCAATAGCATTTTATTTTCTGTGTCTTTTTCTGTTTCATTTGAGATTTTTTAATATTATCTTCTTCAATGATTAAATATTACAATGAGGTTTATAAGCTTCAATAAATTATTCTAATGAATTGGATATTATTTATAGACACGTAGAAAATTCAATAGATATATTCAATAGATGTCCTAGACACTATCTAGATTGAAAATAAATTCGGGTAGAACTTTGCAATTATACGAAAAGATAGCAGCCAATAATAAAGGAATTAATTGAAGATAATATTGGGAAGTCTGATATTTGAAGTATGATATCTATAAAAATGATGTAGAATAAACAGGTCTCATTAGCTTAAAGTGTTAAGACAGAGATCCTGGGTTCGATTACCAGATGCGACTGATACCTTTTTCTAATCTGTGTCTTTTTCTTCTAAAGATTTCATTTGAGATTACTTAATATTGTCTTCTTCAATAATTAAAAAATATTTAAGATTGGAGAGAAACAGCTGGGCACCAGTTGAGGCGTTTCCTAAAAGCGGCCAGAATTCGCTAAGGGTTTTAAATCTGATGGTCATGATAATAGCACATTTAGGAACTTAAAAGTAAGCAAATAAGATAGAGAAAACGGAAACATTGCATTGAAAATAAAATCGTAATTTTTCTTTGAGCGATGTAGGATAATTAAAAAAAGGATAATGATAAAGAGCTGGTATCAAAGAGTATCGCTTTCCATTAAATTATTAATAGATATCTGAAATGAGGTTTACTATGATGGTTCTGAGGTCTGACAATGTCTTAGTACAGAATTATCCTTTAATATTACGACGGTGTTCAATGAACTCGAAAAGTTACTGTGTAACAACGGATTAAGGATGAACATAGGGTAAACTAAGGTTTACAATCCCAGATATTTATAAGCGTTAGGGAAACACCAATTGAACATCTCCAAGAATATATTACACGCTTGGGTCAAGTTTTAAATTTAGGAAAAGAAAACTAAAAATAGAACTCAGAAGAACGTTCAAATTTTCTGCCTTTAGCAAACTTCATAGTTTCTAGCCTAAGAAGATTTCTCGATACATCCGAATAGGTGTATTCAATAAAATTCTACTAGGCACTATTACTCAGGTTGGAATCGTTTGATTCAGTCGATATACCGATGGGTAGAACACTCAGTAATCAGAACCCTTTTCAGAACACGGAATGCTTTGTGAAAAGATCTTTACTCTACACTTCGGGGAGTACAGCTTCTTTACAATGTAAAAAAAAAAAAATCTTAAGATTTTTAAAATAAAAATGAAATCATACAAATAATCATTCGAGGCTCCTAACGTGATGAACGAAGAGTTGATGACTCTTTATGATCATAAAACCAGAACAAAGTAACTAGACAATATAAATATACCTAAATGCAATACTACTTTTGGACAAATAAGCTCTAAATTTTTAGCTGTAAAATTATATAACAAACTCCCACATAATATAAAAAAAAGTAATTCAATCAATAATTGCATTAATTCCATCAAAACTTGGCTTAAGTAATTACCAGAACAATAACTATAATAATAATAAAACTATTCTCAAAAAAACGTCATAGAAATTACTGGAAAGACCCTACCCTAACCTTGAAGTTGAAATATAGAAGTCGCTGAAACCCCTTTATGCAAAACCTGGTCCGCCTCAGCACAGGATATCTTTGTGAGGAGGACTATGAAAAAAATTCTATAATATACTCGTACATGTATTTTTAATATTTATACCTTAGTTTAAAATATCATAATTTATATAGAAACTAATAAAAAAAAAGTTAATAGAAAGCAAAACGAAGTTAGCCAGCATTATTCTCGCAAATCGAATAATGTTATTGAAGTAAGTACCTCGGTAGATGTTGTTCGCATCAACCCTAATTGCGCGACCTATAACAGGATTTCTAAAATAATAACAAAAAACATTTTTTTGTAAAATTCATACTGCCATCATTCAGAAACAAGATGGTTCAAATGTTGTACTCCATGAATAGATTTCAAAGGGAGACTTTGCGATCGTAAGGCGTTCCCCCTACCTCTAAAATGTTCTCTTGTGTGGTCTCGAAACCACCTTAGTAGGTTCAATTTACTAAGAGGGTTGTAATTGAATTCAATCTTTTGTAGGCCTTAGCAATCTCATTATTTCAAAGTGGCATCATGTGATAAAATGTGTAACCGCACAAATTAGGAATAAAGGAATTAAAAATTACTTTGTATTCACGACTTTATTAATATATACACATCAAAATATAGTATTCTATATATTTCTGATGAGGGAAGCATCGCTTTCGAAACATGTTGATATGTATATATTAATAAAGTGGTGAATACAAAGTAATTTTTAATTCATGTATTAATGATGACTCCACAAGTTGAATACCAATATTTTGAAGAAAGTTCAAATTAATTTATAAAGCACAATGCTTTCCAATATTTAACCGGGTAAATATTTGAAGCCTGAACATCTAGTACCAGTACCTACTATAAATAGTGAGGTAGTGATGTTCGCAAAAAGTTTGTATTATGAATATAGCGTCAATTCTCGTCTATTCGTCTATTGAGATAAAATCAGTATAAACCCGAAAAAATCAAAACTCTAGACGTAATATGTAGCTTAATGCACGTGATCGTTACACACTGTGTTAGTCGTAAAATAACCCGTATGTGGTGATAATAATAGGTATTTTTCTTCATAAAAAAAATAATAAGTTTTTTATACCAAAACGCAAGGAGGTTGATGCAATCACACACATCCCATATGGTTATACATATTGTACATACATATAAGTTCAAACAAAAAGTACAAGATAAAGAATTACTCAGACAAAAACCAAAATAACAGAATCCGAGCCGTTCCATTGAGCTGGTTCGGTAATGACACCATGTCTCACAGGTTTATAGGATCGTGCAGAATGGATTGAACAGTGTTTTTTTATACATGGCTGCAGAATTTATAAAATCTGAGAGCATTCATGTTGGACACTGTACTGATATTTCGCCTTTGCCTTTCGATATCATCGTCATCCGAGAGGTCTTCATTGATGATATGCCCCAAGAACTTACATATTTAGATATTTGTAGTCTTACCGCGTCTTCTCGGGATTTTCTGCCTGGTTGAATACGATTTGTTCCGTCTTCTCGGAGTTGTATATCATGCGAATTTTTGCGTATTCTTCACATGTATCTAATAATATTCTTAGTCCCTTGATCGACAGAGCTAGGATAATCATGTCGTCCGCGTAGCTTCATTGTGATTTCGACATATGTTTTTTTAATACGACACCCCACTCCGGTATCCAGGCGATGTGATAGCTCGTACATGTATACTTTTTTTATTATTTATTTAATTTTACAAGAGAAAAAATACAATGCAAGAAATCCCGATAAACTAGTTTTTGAACAGGGTAGGTGACATACTGCTTCCTTGCCTTACTCCTAATCGCAAATAGAGCGACTGGGAATACGTATTTGCCCACGTTACAAGGTTTTCCTGTTAAGAGTGCCATCGGAATGGTGTATTGATATACACGCTAGGTATATGTATTAAGTTTTACGTAGGACCCTGTCGAAGGCTTTACTTAGGTCAAAGAAGCATCTATACATAGTAGTTTTTCGTTTATTGTAAATTCTATTGTTTGCTTTCCAGTAATTGTCATATTCATGGATAATATGTAGGTATTTAAAGCCCATCTCATTACCTTTAGACATTGATTTATTTTATATTTCATTTAAAATTACAGTTTCAAATAGTTTTGTAATTATGGTTGCCAAGTATATGGGCCGATAATTATTGCAATAGTTAGTCATACTGGGCTGTCCCGATTTCGGGATCGGGGTTATAATGACCATAAGAAACATGGTTTCAACTAATAAAGAAGGTCCTATCCTCAACATCGACCTTCCACGTCGATACAGATGGATTATTCCGTTACCTATTTGATTTCCGAGTATAGAACATCCCCCAAAAGCTGGTGCTGTACTTTAAGTGTACAGGTTATACATGTAAAATATTGTAATTTTTAGTTGGACAAACGAGAAAAGATTACAATTTCTTGTATTTTTTCGGAATTCACTATATAGCAATTTCTAGACATTTTGTTTGGAAGTTTTATTTACTATGTACTTTTGCTATTTTAGATTTATTAAATTCGCTACCGGTTTCGACACAACCGTGCCATTCACTAGCGTTATTAAAACTCAAAATTAAAAATAGCAAAAGTACATAGTAAATAAAACTTCCAAACAAAAGAATAGTTAACATTTATTAGTTACGTAAAATATTTTATTAATATTTCAATATGTTCATTATGTACGTGAGTATAATATTGCATATAAATTCTGAAAATAAGGGGAAAAAACATCAGGCACGCATAAAACGCATGATACGTCCATTACTGCCGGCAGATTGCCGGCTACTACTGATGACAGCACATCGTGGCAAGTAGAGCGAAATTCCATACCCCTCTCGCCAACTACCCCATATATCAGGAAGTTATGAATAAACGCAGACATACGTTTATATTAAAAAATGTTTTTTTTTATTATTTTATGCAAAACATACATGTATTGCTGAGAAATACCTCAAATATGATACTCTGTGTTGAGAATATTTACGGAGACATTAAAATAACCAGAAATAGTCAAATCAGTTGACAGCATCGACAAGGCAAGGTAACATTTCTAATAAATTAATCTGAACCTTCGGTTTGTTGTGAAAAATAAGAATGAACAGTGCTTAACAAAAAAGATAAAATAAAGTTCATTTTTAAACATTCTTCAACTGTTTCGGGAGAAAGCAGTATCCACAAGGGATGTTTTTAAAGTACAATACAACCCTTCTGTCAAGAAGATAAATAAAATTAGGACATGTTTAACGGCAAAAGGTTCGGGGCTTAAGATTTTATTCCAGCCTTAAACTGTGTAAACATTTTCCTGAAAAATTAAATAATTTCTTCAAACCCCTGAAAGACATTTGAAAGGTATAAAAGCGAACATTCAAGTGGTCTAAGAAAACATGGCGAGGGTCAGCGTAATTAAAGTTCTATTGTCTCAATTTAATTAAGTAATTTATTTAGACTTCCACTTTATCAAAAAACAAACCTTTTAAGGATTTTTTTTGCAGACAAATAACATTTAAAATGTATATGAATCTGTTTACCAACGGAAGAAGGGGAGGAGTCAAAATAGGGTCCAACAAAATGTGAAAAATCAACCCTTTCTGTCGGTGCCGTGATTTTTAAATCATCAAATAAATACATATATATTGATGTGATCTGTAAGTATAATACTTTTTTTAAACTTTTTTTATTTCTTATAAGTTGCATTACAAGTATTTTACATAAAATAATTAAAGGGTATTCTTGGTCGTGTATACGTTATCAGAAAAGAGGAGTTCTTGTGTCTGATAAGGGAGCCACAATTCTTAATTTAGTAGGTACATAATATTTAATTTGATTCTATTCATAAAATGCTTTGAATGAAATATTTACGTATGCAAGTTTTTTTTAAAGAAGAGTTTAATTTTAAATAATGTCCATTACTATATATTCTTCATCTTTAGACTAAACTATTATTTTTTAGCGAAAACATAATTGATAAGTGACTTAGCTTACTAAATTAAACATTTGTTTTCGCAATTTCTGCATCGTGGCTCATGTTTCTTGGACAGTTGAAATTATTAAAGGAAAGTTGTAATAAGACTTAATCAGAGCCCATGTAGTTAGAGACAATGTCGTAGATAACGGTCTCTGGACGTACGTCAAAGCTCGCTTAGTGGATTTTTGCAGAATAAATAAGAGAAACGTTAGTTTAGTGGTCGAAATATAGCCACTGAATAAAAAAAGAAATCACATTTTTCATCGCTTCATCGTTCCACAAAGATCTTTATCGAATCTAATTATTTATAACATCCTTGAAATAAAACTTTTATTGCAATAATTAAAAACATATGGTTTGCTGAAATTTTATTTGTAAATAGTGGCAATGTCTACAAAAGAGCAAGCCATAACTTTTAAGTTAACAATGAAAATGAATGAGTGTTCGTTATATTTTTTCCGGCCGGCCCATCAATTTTTATAGCGAACTTCAAAAGTTCCATCCCAACACATGGGCCGAGATTATCCGCAGATTTGGTCCACGCGCGAGGAGGCTGTGCGCTAATAAAAGCAAACGAGAAAACGCCCTTTGAATATTTTTCCCGTGGAATCTCCAAAGACCACTTAATCCCACAATCCTACGATGTACATTCACGGAGGTGGCTATTCTGTTTGAAAAAAACTTACGTAGGCAGGTTTTTAATTCAAATGCATAATTTTTACCCATTTGATCCACACCAGAGGTTTATATTGAGAGTTTAAAGTTTTTAATTTCGAGTAGTCGATGGAATGGTAGGAAAAAATGTGTACCTATTCATAAGTAAAAAAATCCCTATCCAAATAATATATACATTTTTTTAAAGAAAGACAAACTTTTCTGGGTTACGAATAACCTGATTATTTGAAATTCAGAAGCCAGCATAAATAAATAATAAGGAGAGCTAGTTTTACTTTAAGGTATACGTCACATAAAGACAAACAGTTTTTTTTGAAAATTGTTGAAAAAACCGTTGCAGATCCTTCATATTATGCTTAGAAGTAGACTTTGTGTCTATTCCTGTTCGGTGCAGAAGGAGTGGTGCGATTTTTAAGAGGAACGGCTGCGCGGCCTTTTTCATACAAAACTTAATTTTGGATTTGGGGTCAAAATACTCACCCAAACCTAATGATATATATATTTTTTAATTAAAGATTTAGTAAATATCTAGTACGTATCAGAAGCGTTTTATTTATTTTTGTTTTGCATTTTGAAATATAGGAAATAAAAGGAACCGGTTTTTTACCGGTAAAGTCGATTTATTGAGAAACCAATTGTGATAATGGACTCTCCATTCTGTAAGGTACTTAAATTTGGAACCTGTTTTCCCCCCCTTTAAGCGCAATGCATTCTTAAATGATTATATAATAATTAAAAAATTAAATTATTATGAATAAATATATGAATTATAAATAACTTTGTATTTACCGCTTTATTAATATATACATATCAACATGTATCGAAAGCGATGTTTTCCTCATAAGGAATATACAGAATACATATTGATATATACGAGTACGAGTATATATTAATAAAGTGTTATCACAAAGTAATTTTTAATTCATTTATTAAAAATGACGCCACAAAGTGAATAGAAAAATGAAATTTTGAAGAAATTATATATAATACTTCATCATTATTGACGTAACGTGATTTTTAGAAACGTTAGTACCACATTTTTGTTTAAAAAATGTTTTGACTGTCCAACTAGTAGGATTTCCCGTTTTAGGAAAGTAAAAATGAATATTTTTAATATTATTATGTAAGTAGGTGCAACACTGCTAGCTGAATTTCATGGTAGTTATGGCCATTTTTTGTACAATGTAGACATTTTATACATGCATGCATATTTTTTGCATAAATTAGGGCATGACACGATGTCAAAGGGAGGTTAAGGAAAAATAAATTTTAATTAGATACACTGACATAGAAAAATGCACATTTTTTTAGATAACCTACAACGCGAAAATCAAGGGTCCAAAATCACACAAGTAGAGCTTGTTTTGCAAATTTTTAATGATATTCTAGGAAAAAATAACATTGAACGTAAAAAAAGGAATATTGTAAGCAATATAATGAGATTATGGATTATAAGACAGAATTATGTGATCCAACGTAGGATTGAATATTTTATAAAAGCATATGGCATATTAATACTAAGACATTTGGATAGGTATATTAAATCTTATCCAAAGTATGAGGATGGGTAGGATAATCGTTTCTGGCCCTAATTGGACTTTCTCTGAATTTGTCTTATAATGAATGGAATCATCGAAACCTTAAGAACCAGAGTATTATATGCGCCCCATGGCTGGAAACAGTTCCTATCCAGTTCTAATCAACCGAACAGTTTAGTTGGAATTTTGTGCAGCGTGTTTTATTGAGTCAATGATATGAAGTGGATAAAGTGAGACAAATATTATTAGAGATATTATAATCTTTTTTTATCATTGATGACTATATCGACAAATCTCAAATGAAAAGATACAGAAAAAAGAAAGAGATCATGGTCGTACCTGGAAGTCGAGAATGCAGGACCTCTCGGTCTATCCGGAACCGGGGCTCAAAGCAATTAATAACACAAATTTTAAAAATACGCACTACTGTTGAGTTTGCCCGCCATTTCTGATCTGGATCGCCTGGATACCTTTAAAACAAATGAATCAAAAGCTTTTAAGCAAAACATTACTTTTCCATATTTGAACAAACGAGGTGCAGTCTTTGAAACATAGGCTTTAAAACCTATATTTAAATAATTTTCAAAGAATTTGCGACTTTGTTCCGGCGCACAACTAAGAAAAATTCGAAAAAACTCGTTTAATCTCCTTGCTAAATGATTCAGCAGATTTCATTTCCTTTCTACGGGGTGGGTATCTCTATGATCAGTTTCACTCCTTCCTTTCTTTAAAAATACCATCTACTTAGTTTTTCAAGTTCGAGTATGAAGGGTGCATTGAAAAATGCCCATGTCTTTCGATGCTCGTACCTTCTAGTTGAATGAGTTTTCAAGTTCCTTACTAAAATATAGGAAAAATACGTTATATTTGCCACCTTTTAATATATTTTTTTTAATTCCTTCTTATTCTTATTTATTCTATTTTATTGCAAGCTACTGCTACTTAGCATCCCCATTGGTGCGTACATCCCGTTGTCCCTGAAGAAAACACCAGGGGCTCTAGTGCGCAGTTACCACAAAAAAACACGGTTAATCTTCTACATCGGCATCACGTAATTCGAAATACCAAATGAAAAGACATAATCATAAATGAAAATGGCGAGTATCTAACGCTTTGTATGGGACAGGGTAGATTTGTGTAAAATGGTTCCCCTTTGGGACTATTAAATACAGTGAAGGGTTTTCTGGAATACCCTGGGGATGAACGATTTTAAAGGACGTACTGGAAGGCTGTGGCTGGAAGTTGCGCCTCGGTGACTTAACCCACTGTGATCTGTAAAAATGTAAATGACTCTAAAACGCTTACCGATAATTATTTCTTTTGTTGGATAGGCACTTTTATTTTTTTACAACTTCACGCAGGAGGCCCCGAGGTAAATAATAAGCCTCGAAAACTTCCTTGCGTTCTGTAATGTTAAAACCAGAAATCATTAATTTGTTAATTTCGTAATAGTAAAAAACTGAGATTTCAAAACTCTTTATTTCAAGAAATAAAAATTGTGAAATAACCAATAAGTCTCGCATTATTTTTCTTTAAATTCACCTTTCTCTACTATCCACAATCGGGGGGTATATATTGCCACACGGCTGGGCAACGTTGTGAAGTAGTTAAAGGAAGGATCAACCGGAATAAACGAGGAAGAAAATATAGACGACTAATTTCACGAGCTATTTTAAAGAGCCGTAAAAAATTAAAAGCTCAATGACATTGCGAGCTGAAAATATATGCGATTAATAGTAAATTTAAAAGAAAAAAATCAGTGCAAATTCATTGACGTCCGAACATATCGTTTTAGAGTTTTGCTGGTTTAAACTTCGGATAAACAGTTTATTATTATACCTAGTTGAGATTGACGATACTTTTTTATGGTGTTTACCAGTAAGCCAGCAGAATGTTTACATGTTAGTGTACGGTTTCTAAATGTACATAATTTAAAGCTTTTAAGATAAATAAGACGATACCACGGAGATACTTTGGGTTACTAAAAAGCTCGCGAGAACTTCCATAAAATGTTTATTTTTCAAGTTTAACATGCCATTCCCCTCCCAACGACCTGGAATGTTTTGCATGGGAGAATGACTCAAACCAACGTAGAAAAGCGTTACGCCAAGAATGTCAAAAATCCCCAAAATAACCCTGATATTAACAAATGAGAAGAAAAAAAAACAAACAACAAACAAAATATGAAAGGGTTTCGTTAACTGGTATATAAATGATCTCTTTGAACATTAGTATTAAACGATTAATTTAAGTACCTATACAGATCAGGTTATGGATATTATTTAAAAAAAAACGAGAAAAACTTAACTGCATTTTTCTTGTTCTTTCAATATTTTAAAATAATAATAATAATAACATTTATATGAAAAACACATTATTTAATAAAAAAAAACATTTAAGAACGCTTTGCCTGCCCAACTAGGAAAAAATCCAGTTTTAGGACAGTAAAATTGACAAGTTTAGTTCATATTAAGTACCATTATACAAAAACAGAAGGGAAAAAAACTAGTATTGACATAGTATGGTAATATAATATAACTCAGGGATGCAGCCCGAAGAGGATGCAGCAAATAGTTAATAAAATATTAAATATATTTTATTCAGTAAGTACGATAAGTAACTTTAGTAAATTGTTTATAATCAAATGCTTGCCCTTTTTCCTTTCCCCGGTTAGGGTTTTAAATCTAGTTAATGAACCTGAACTTCTGAAGTGATCACATACTCAATAGGTGAAATTGCGTCGTCGCGTAATTTATTTTATTTTTAATCCATACAATCTGTTTAAATATTTAAGAGTTCCTCTCTTTATTTTGGGCTAATAATTCATCATTTTAAATCTTGTTACGAAACGACGGCCTCCATGGTCGAGGGGTAAGGCTGTCGACTACGAATCCGAAGGTCGCGCAAGTAATTTTTATTTAATTAATTTGTGTTGTTTCACAATTAATTCATTTAAAAATAATACATAGTATATTTGCGCATGTTCCAGAGTGGAAGATACTCTCAGTATCGCCCTGGTGAAAGACCACCATTCAGAATTGAAACGTTGCTTGAAATGGCTTTTAGCCGTGTTTGGTGACCAGATCTGAATAGCCAGGTATTTCCCCTTTTCACCACCTTCCTCTCCCCCTTCTCTTTCCCCTCCCCAATACCTTTAGCCTCACAACATTCCTCAATTGGGAATGCCATAGTCTCACTGGCTCCAGACGGTTGGGAGCAGTTTGGGACTCTTGTGCGGCATTGATATAAAAAAAATAAAAAATTAAATGGATAAAAAAAAAAGTTTTGTCAGAATTTACGCAAAGAAATTTTTCAAACTACACATATCTAGAGAAAAATACTTGAACAGCCTAACAGAACACTTCAGAACAATTGAAATTACTTGGTTAACTAATTGGTTTTACTCGGCGATAAATGCCGATTAAAACCAATTATAAAAATTTTAAGTTTATAAAATATATATAACTTGATTCAAAACAAATTACTTTCCTACCAAATCGATTAAGTTATCTTCTAAATTTGTGTATACAAAATTCCAATGTTCTTACTTCAATAAAAACCTGATTATAGTTTCAAAATATACTAGTATTATGATGATCACTCCTCTTCTAAACATAAGCATTCGCTTCCATAGAAGAGAAATAAAATAAAAAGAAAACAAAAATTAATTGTTTAATAAATAGAAATAATTAAAAAAAAATTATAATAATTTTTAGATATTATTTCGAATGATATAAATGGCTTTTTTTAATCATAAAAACCGTTCTTCTCTATGAAATTGTGAAAAATGCCGAAGACAATAGAAATCTATCAAAATAAAATTCCGATTCTCTAAGCCTAGTAGAAATCCATTATAACTCTATTTAGGTACAATGTTCAATTTGAATTTTAAACCTTCATTCCGTAGAGGGATTTAGTTTGTAGATTAAGTATTTACGGATGATCCAAATGAATGCGTTAAATTGTGTATTTTACCTGACAGATCCGTAAATACGTTCACCCTCGAGATTACTGGGGGTTAGGAACGAAAGATTAAAAAACGATTTTTATGAAAATTAAAAAAAAAAGAAATCAACAACATATCGCCAAATAAAAACGTATAAGAAAACGTCTCAATCAATAAGTGGACGTAATTATTTTATCGCACATACTATAGTGACACAAATCACTACTTACCTGTTATGTTATAGATGGCGGATAGGTACTGTTATGAAGCAAGTCCATAACAACTAAGGTTAACAAACTACCCTGGAATTACTTAAAACCAAGAACTATTTTCTCTTATTATTGGCATTTGGGCCTAGCAGAATGGTTGACGCTCCTTCGGGGGCGCGACAGAACAAGCCCGAGCCGCCGGTTGGCTCGGGCAAGAAAGAAGAGAATTCACTTTTAGGTTTGAGACCCGTGAAAAGCCGTCAATTCATCCTGACCAGAAGTTTTCCAAACCGGGTATCGTTCCAATTTACTTATTTATTCCACTTTCTTTTTGCCAATACAGAAATAATCTAAAATCAGTCAACTTTCATTCTAACTTTTAATGTGCTAACTGCGTCCACAGAGAGTTTATAGCTTTTCCTAGAGTCTTAGAATCCCCGCAATTCAAATATAGGCCTTATTGCAAGGTATAAATTTTTTATTATTTTTTTGGAAATTTACTTATTATTTTATATTATTTCATGTATAGGTATATTAATATGAACTAAACTTATCAATTTGACTCCTAACGTGCTAAAACGGGATTTTTTCCTAGTTGGACAGTCAAAGCCTTCGTAAAGATTTTTGTAAAATAACGTGTTTCAAATAAATATTATAATTATAATTATATTTTTTTATAGCAAAAGATAATTGTTTTTATTTGAATTCCCTATTCCTGCATTATTTATGTATGTATGTGTTTTTATTTATATTTACTAGAAGCGGTGATTTCTCAAATTGTCTATAAAGAACTGAGAACACGGTTTGTGTATCTTTATACATATAAATATTCCTGAGATCGAGCTAGTCGAGAATATTCCATATAGTAGATCTATTGGTGATCTTTACTAATATTTCAATTTAAATGTGTTTACGAACCGGATCGATAGTTTACGCTATGTAAACAGTACGTTGTTGAAATCTTCAGAACATCTGTGCATTAACAGGTTGTGGTTGGCAAATGCGACAGTTCACTGAAAGCCTTGACAGCTTACAAAATCGAAATCCGGATGATAATTGAGATATCCGAAGTGAGTCAGCACTGACATGAAGGTAATCACTTTATTGGTTTATAATATTAGACTAACTTTGCTATCCTATCTTCATAATTCGTAAAAATCGTTCGTCTTAATGATTGAAAATATGGAGAAAAAAACCAAAATACCGTCTGATCCTTTTTTCTGAGAGTTAAATATTTAATAGAAATCTAGAACAACTGTACATTGATTAATAACTCTACAGCAGTTTGGGATCTTTCAAATGAGAAAATCCAAGAAATAGATCGGTTAGAATCCGAGGGGTGGGGAATCAGGTAAATTATTGCGGAAGTCATCAGACATGAAAAAATAACATAAATTGGGCAAGATTGATGGAGCCAGCTTCCGGCATTTCAACCTTTCTCCCCCTCGTTCCCAGTTCTCAGGATTTCAGCAAGTCTTACTTCGGAAAGTCCAGGAAAAATAATAAAATCCCTGTTTTCAGATTCTTTGGGCATCCGAGAACACCATCTGTCAATATCTGAATATTTCAACTTTTATGAGGCGGAACTTATAAGGACATCAATAACTAAGAAACATTTTTTTAACGTTTTACTATTTTGTCTGTCCGTGCTTCGTGCCAAGAGTGAAAATGTACAAAGTTAAAATAGATTAAGCTGATTTTTTTACCCGGAGAATTCGTCAAAGTTAACTCTCGAGCACATCACTATAAAATAAGTGTGACTCTAAAGCAATACACATGAGTTGCAATTTTGATTACTTTTAGAACACATGATTTTTAATCAAGAAAAATAAAAACGTAACCGTCGCATCTGAGAGTCGAACCCAGGACTTCTGCCTTACATAGAATTTACTATTTGTCCCAGATGCGTATCACATTTTCATATTCTGTGTCTTTTCTGTTGCATATTTCATTCGAAATTTGTTAATATTATTTTCAATGATTTACAATAACGTTTATAAGCTCCAATAAATTATAAATAGTTTTAACATTATTTACGAGATTTTTATAGCTTCATGTTACACAAATAAAACATAAGTTTATTTTTTAAATTTAATAATGTTATTATTAAGTTCTGCAAGTATTTTTAGTTTTTATTATTGTGACAGCTGTTTCGGCGTTCAAGGCAATTTTCAAACGGCCGTTTGGCAAATGAAAGAGTTTAAAAAGGGCCTTGAACGCCAAAACAGCCGTCACAATAATAAAAACTAAAAATACTTGCAGAACTTAATAATAACATTATTAAATTTGATTTACATTAATTTTTAAAAAAAATTAAATGGAGTTGTCCGAATTAAACCCAAAAACAATTAAAAAATATATGTAACATAATTTTATTTACGTACTTGTTACTCCACTTGGTACTTTTTATACTAGTGGTATTATAATGTAAATAAATATCTTCAACAAAAGTAAAATTGCTTTGTGGTGTCATTATTAATTAAATTAATATATTTTTATTTTGTGAACGCCACTGTTTAATACATATAATTAAATTTCAATAAAAAAGACCAACATTCAGAACAAATGTATTAATTAGGTGAGCAACAAGACATAAAATGTGAAAATAAAAGCAATATAGGAATAAATAAATAAAAACCAAATTGAATTTAAAAAATATTAGCTTAGCACATAAGAAGACTTTTCAAGTTAACTTTATCATAAAATAATAACATCAAAACCCTCTTTAATTCGATGTCGCGTTACAAATAAATCAAGGTCCAAATTAAAAAAAACGTTACTTATTATTAGTACATAAATATGGTTGAAAAATAGCTGCTTCGAAATACATATTATCTACTGTTTATTTTCTCCTGGAACATCATTACTCGTAAGAAACAACATTAATTTTAAAACAAGAAAACAGAAACTTTGAAAGTTTGCTCATGTTTCAAATTAATTCAACAAATTTCTGAATTTATATCCAAGAACATGTTCATTCAAATCCGCATAGAGAAAAACATGTATCTCCATTTGATAAACTATTTAGAAATTAATGAGTTGTAGTGGAAGATTTAAGATGAAATTTGCGATTCGCGAGGCCAACAGAATGAATAATTTCATTCGACTTTTATAGGTCTGTGTTGCGCGACTTGAGCTAACTTTTCGGACAGCCTTGTAATATCCATCAACAGAGTATTAGTAAACGTTGTTTTAATGTACGAATGGCTTTTGTGTTTAATTCGTAGAACTCCAATTATTATTTTTTTATCTTCACTTCGGAAGATCTTCGGATAAGAAGAAGGTAGATGAAGTATAATACGAAAATCAAATAAAATTGGCATATTTTTCCAACAAATAGCCTAACCACAACAAACGTTCCAACAGTTCCGTAAAATACTAGGTGAAATCACGGAAAAGGAAGCTCATATAAGAGCGTAAGCACATAATTTAGGGTGTTAATGATCACCAGGGTTATTTTTAAAGGCCCCATTTTAACATTAATTAAAGATTATGCTAATAAAACTCCAATTTAGTCCATAAGGTAGACAGTCGAAAAAACAAATAGGACCCCTTTAGGTCCTTCTCCGTAATTAAGCAGGGGGAATGGATCAGATTGCCACTCTCGATCTAGATCCAAGCACGCCATAAAAGCCTCTTGTGGCTATCTGAAAGGATGGAGGATAAAATGGCGGTCTATCGTGTTTAGGGGGCTAATATGAGCTGTCGTAAAGCATAAAAGTGTTCTTAAAAGGAGAAGTGAGTTTTCTAAGGGCTGCTAGATACAAAAGACACATTGTGAAGTGCGATTTCAATATTACGAACATTATTCTGGAATTTTTGCCATTGTGTCCCAAAAGTTCTCGAACTGTGAACGTCAAGTAATTTTTCCCATCTTTTCGATCAGGAATACTAGTAATGCAACTGCTTTCAGCTCGTAATCTAACTAACCATCAGGCCGTTTCCCCGAAGGGGTGGGAAGAGACGATAGACCACCTTTTATACCTTTCTAATTATTCAGATTCTTTTCAAGAAATATGACTCGATTCAATAATTTGATTCACTAGTTCGTGCCATGTCTTTTTCGGGCGTCCCTGACTTCTTCTACGACTCACTGTCGCGTCATACGTTCTCCTTACACCCCTTCCTTCGTTCATCCGCTCCACATGTGTAAACTACCTAGCATCCCTGCCATGGAGCTTTGAAACATCCAATTTACCGTCAACATTGAGACATTGTATAGTATCTATAACTGTCAATGTGTTAATATTAACAGACGTTAAAGAACGACAGTGAAATAAATTAAAATAATGTGTTATACAAATAACGGGCGAGACCGGGAAGTTTTATAATAGAACGTAGAATCGATATCTACCTGTTTTAATACCACTACGAATTGAGGGTGAAATTGGAGATTAAAATAAAAATTCAAACAATGTGAATATTTAAATGAACCAAAGCTTGATATAATCCATTTTATAACATTATAATTATTGTTTGCTTGCAACACTTGCTGAAACCAAACAAGCTCTGTCCATAAGCGTCGGTTCTCCCCCTAGAACTTGCCAAAAGTCCCTGTTAAGTGCCCGAAAAAAGGTTGCGCCAGAAGCGAGCGAGCTTTCAACAGATCGAGGGGAGAATCCCCGGAAGATTGCTATTTATAGTAGACTTGTGCAAAGAAAGCTGAAGAGAGATTAAATTAGGTTCATTTACCGCAAAAATGTAACGAAACAAAAGTTATCCTTCTCTTTTGAGTGCTGAGCAGTTTCTTGAAAGGCGGCTGTCCGGGCGTGAATTTTCAGTGTTTCATTAAGTTTTATTGATTGATGAATTTTAGTAAATCGGTCAATGAAGTCTAAAGAGAAGAGGATGCAAGGAAAGTTAAACGAAGCGTGGCATTCAGATCTTGCCAGTAAACGTATCTAAAGCCATTTCAAGCAACGTCTATTCAGAAACAATGATTGACTAAAACCTTTCCCTCCCCACGCTCTTCCACTACCCACTTCAACCTCACATTTCCTAACTGGGGTCTTGTGAGGTATTGAGGCACATTCATAAAGTGCCACATTGCTCAGTGGTTTCCACGTAAAATAAATATATTTTTTAATTTAGTTATCAAGATCAAACATATTTATAATGGATTGTCCAATGCCAGTCTCAATTGCTGCGTCGAGACAGACCTGGGAGGTACATACAATATATAATAAGGTTAAGCACAATAATAAGTATTTTAAAATATACTTGGTATTCACCACTTTATAAATATACATTGATATATATCTACATGTTTCTAAAGCGATTCTTTCATCGTCATGAATATATGAATACAAATAATAAATATTTTCTTTAAGGTTGACAAAAGACTTGTGAATTTAATCCAATAAATGAAAATAATAGTAAAGACAGACAAAGAGAAAGCAAAGAGGAAATAAATTAAATATAAGATAATATTATACGAAAGCAATTTTTTATTTTTATTTTAGGCGTCTATAGTGGGTAGGTTGTATATATGGCACCCCCGACTTCTCAAATTGCGTGTTTAGAGTAAACACGATAACAAATGTTTAAAAGAAGATAAAAAGTAAATTAAAAAGCTAGAGAGACATTAGAGACATATTCAATGTGAATTTCATAGTGAGGTAAATAATTTATCCTTGAGTTTAAAATTAAGTTTATAGAAGAAAGCAATCACTTTGTGGCTTGACATTATAATTTAAATGATTTTTTTTTTATATTTTCCCCACTTTATTTTATTTATATTTATGCATTATCGACCGGTTTCGGTTCAGTTTCGAGGACAGAAAATTTCTTTAATTTAAATTAAAATGAAGTCTTATTGTTGAAATGAGTCGATTTTCATAATGCATGCCTTATAAATTCACGCCTTTCATGAACAATTGCAGTATTATAATATGCTAGATAAGAAACTTTCAATGGAAACCTTTCATTTGAATAGTTCGCAAGCTCCTGCAGGAATCGTGCCCTAGTTTGCTTAACCCTGATACCGCGATACAACCACCGCATCGATTTGAGGTGAAATTTACCCGAAAAGCTTCCCTTAACCCCTCTTGGAAATTCAGGTCGTTTGGACTAGAATTGAGATATCATAATCTATCGGTGTCGCGTTTCGGTGTGAAATAATATTGTATATTGCATAAAACGAAATATTGTTTCGTCGGCACCAAGGTGAATATAAGTCAGTTAAGATGAAGATTTCGGTTTGCAAATTCGAGCATGAATCAATATTGCTGTTTTCTCGTGGGTTTGTTAAAAGTTTTATTACTAATCACGACGTGTTTTGGGAACAATATTAAAAATGTCAACTTGGTGAAGGTACCTATCATCATCACCATCTTCATCAACGTTATCAAGATTATTTTCCTGTCATCTGCGACACATCTTAATCTTCATATTGACGCACTGGTCCATTTCTTGATATCGTAAGAAAAGAAATGTTTATTTTATATTTCATAAAATCAATTGCGCCGCAAAACCTATACATGTACGTAAGCCCTTAAGGTACTGTACCTATGATATGAGTCATTTTAAAGCATAGAATCGCATTATGGACTACAAGAAAGTCAATGAATTTTAAAAGGGTTAAAATTACAAAAAAAAAAAATTACAAAAATATAAACACATAAATAAAATAAAATAAAATTGATGCAGCCTATTTATGTGTACACACATAAAAATTGAATAGGTGTTTTCGTAGAGGTATAGAACTTTAAAATGAAATAAAGCGCAGACAAATCGTGGCAATGGAACTGGTATTGGCATTATTTGAAAGATAATTCTATGCCATTAATGTGCGCACTATGTGGTATGTTGCACCGTCTTGTTAAAACCAAAGCTTTTCCACATTAATGTCATTAAATTGGGGAACGAAAACATCAGTAATCATGGATCTACAGCGGTCTTCATCGACTTTAATGTTGGTCGGCATCATTTTTTAAAGAAATATGGACCAATTATTTCTCCAGCCCATAAAGCAAATCAAACAGTTACTTATTGTGGACGTAACGGCATCTTAATAATGGCTTATTGATTTTCTTCACTCTAAATGCGGTAAATTTGCTTATTGATATGGCAATTCAACCTATTTGAGGATCGTCACTGAAGAATTTTGTTTTAGTCTGTTACATATGATAGACCTAAACTGTAAATTTTATTTATTATCAGGTCTTGAATGACAATCACCCGTTAGTCGAACTACTAAAATGTATTTTGATAGAAAGCAGTCACTTTGTGGTTAGACATATTTAGTGAAAATAAAACAATAACTTTGTTTATAACCACGAGAATTTTATTTAATTTTATTACGACCGACCGGTTTCGCTTAACATAAGCATCTTCAGGGTACAAAAATTAAACTGATAAAAAATACATAGTGTGTGTTTATATATACAAAATAGAATAAGAAAGAACATAACATAATAAGAAATAACATAACTTTGTTCTATGTTATGTTCTTTCTTATGTTAAACGAAACCGGTCGGTCGTAATAAAATTAAATAAAATTCTCGTGGTTATAAACAAAGTTATTGTTTTATTTTCATTACTAAAATGTAGTTTATCGTGACTTTTTTGTATGTTATATTTTCTAAAAATTAATATTTCAAGTCAAATAAAATTTACTTTACGGGATTTGAACCCGCGACCTACGGATTCGTAGCCAAAAATCGTAACCATTCAACATTGGAGATCATCAAAGTATTAATAATATCTTTTAAAATTAGGCCTTATTATCGCTGACGGCCGTAATATTATTATCCAAGGATATCTAGTATGTATTAAGGTGTATTAAATTAAGGAATAAAGAAAAATGTTAAGTTGGTTAAGTATATAGATATTTAAGCACATTTAGATCGGTTTAAATTTTTATCATTATTAATTATTTAAAAATCTATTTAATGTCCAAAACGAAAACTTATTGAAAAATACGAGTAGCCCAAATAAGAAATTTCTAAATGAACTCGTTCAATCAAGATCGAAAGTTAAATGATGTCTTCAGTCTCGCTTTCGTTTATTAAAGCTGGCTTCATTTTCATCAAAATAAACATTCTGGATGAGAAGAGGCAAGGGCGAGAAGATTATGAATAAAGGACGGCTCTATTGTTCTGTTCAATTCAAGAAAAATTAATTAAGAACAACAATGAAAAAAGTCATTTAAAAATAAGCAAGGGAGTGACTGCGAGTTCATCCGTTTGAATGGAGAAAAAATGAATAAATTTTCCGGATTTTTCCTGGCGCTAATTTAAAAATACATTTTCACGCTTTCGTATAAAACTGCGATGAATAATCCGAAAAATTACTAAAAAATCACAAAACTAAAGCAGTATAATATCTCTTTATTTTAAGAAGCGAAAACTATAGAGCGGTGAGTTGTAGTCTCAAAAATTTGCACAGCATTTAATGTCTACAATTTCTAGAAAAAAAATGGAAATATTTTCAGTTCACAACCTCATCTCCACCATGAGCCATGGAGCCTTTAAATAAGCACAATTTTTGTTTTCCTCATACGTGTTGTAATTAAAATAAATCAGTCTCACTATTATTTCACAGTCGTACTATTATCACACATCGTTACAAACGTTACATTGCCATAATATTAAATACAAACGTCTGACTGTATTGAGACTAGTAACTAATAATGGTATAATTATAACAATAATGTCAATTCGGATTACCTGCTTATCATACTTCACTCGGCTTGCCATTGCTATTACAGCTATTGACAGCGATGGGTGACAGTATCGCCTTTACACTCCACAGATCACTGTACAAATATACTTGGAACGTTTCACTCTCAGTACCTATAGATTGTGGATTGAATGAAGCATAATGGTCTATAGTTTCTCCGCAGCAAATCAGGAGATTTCGTGATAGATTTGGACGAATTAATCAATGCGATGAAATGTTTATTTTACGATAATAATGCGCAAATAGGCAAAGACAATGTAACTGTTTAAATTGAAAGCTAGAAACGCTATTGAAATATATGTTAATTAATTTGTTAATTAAAAATTACTTTTTAATTATCACATTATTAACATATACATATCAACATGTTTCGAAAGCGAAGCTTTCCTCGTCAGGTATATACAGAATACTAAAAAATAATAATGCCAAGTATAGACAAATGATAAACATAGAACGCAATATTGTAAGAATAGACAAATTATAAACATAAACAAAAATCGATAAAGTACGTAAGTAATTAATCAAAAATTTAAATGTACATATTTTTGCAATATGTATCTAATTCTAGAATACTACTTATTGGCCGTGAGAATCTCAAACCACAATTGATCCTAATTCGAATTGTAATTTTTGCTACTGGTTAAGGGTTTATTCACATTTAAACATAATGTATTGATCACTGACTAATACAACGTAGAGACGAACTCCACGGTTTTCTCTCTAGAATAGGAGAATTTTCACATTTTGTAACGTAAATAATTGATAACATATCGGAGGGAGATCTTCGAGCCATGAAAACGGAATAATATTGATCCACGTCAAATATTTAAATCAAAATCTTCGTCATTCAGATAAACGACCTTAGGCATTTGTCAAGCGGTCTGGAGAAACAAAGCCAATTCTGGGAAAGAAATTTCAATTGTACGAGTTTTCAAATCCAAGCATTCGACAGTATTTGTATATTCAAGCACTAAACGAGTATAGTATAAAGTTTATGGATCCTTCTAAGAAAAAAAAATCAAAAGCAAACACAACCCTATTGTAATAAAAATGTATTGAATATTCCAGACGTTTCGATTATAATAATATCCAGATTACGATTTGAGGTATATTGTTATTTTAACAACACCAAGACAACCTGCTTCACAGAGGCGAAGGATTAAAATCCCCGCCAAATCCGAATAAATTAATATTTTATCATATGGTTTTTCTATTGAAAATCGCTTTGTTCTAGAGAAGCTGATAGTCTCAGTATCGTCCAGGTGAAATATCATTATTCAGTATCGAAAATTTGATTGAAATGGCTTAAGGGTTAAGTAAGTATATTTGAACAGATAAATACTTCCCAAGCACTTACTTTTCTTCCCCTTTCGCCAGCGTCATATAATAAAGATCACAAGAAATGCGATGTGGGCGTGTTTCGTGATCCAAAAGTCTGTCCATTCGAGCCTTAAATTTCAAATAAAATACAAACTATACCATTTCATTTCGATCAAATGGAATGGCAATATACATTGCTGGCAGTGTACACTGTTGTTCTCCCAAATAAACAAAAATATAAAAAAAGAAGAAAAAAAACGTAATATAATATAATTGTAAAAATAGAGCTGGTTTTGTAGCAGCTATGCCTGTTATGTCATAGCAAATATTTAAGATAAAGTAACAAAAAAATGACAGCAGAAAATTCATCTTCATTTGTAAGGCTTAAAAAATTAAGTGTGTCACATTTTATATGATTGTTTCCTTAGCGGAGACTCTACTTAAATAATATATTACAAACACAACAGACGGAATATAAATCCACGTCATGCTGTTATTGTTCCTCAGATTACTGGAGCCATAACAGAGGGTTGCAAAACCACGATAGATACCGTCCTAGAAATAATATGCTCGCACTTTGCCTTGACACGTTTTCTCGGCTGGGGCAAGGAGTCAAGGTGGAAGTAAGCCGATTACGTTTCACAGCTTTTCTTCATTTCAATATCAGTTTCCTTCGTTGAATACAGGTATTCAATTTCCGTTTCATTTTCTTAATTATTTAATAGGATCATCAAATCTTACTAAAACAATATTCAGATTCGCTGAAAAATTTGGTCTTTCGTGATATTTTAATGTTGAATATTGAAATAAAATATTCCTATCAAACTAAACGCAGTGAAATAAAAACAAAATACAGTTAGATATATTTACATAAAAATATGGAATCAACATATTATATTACAGCGCCCTTGAACTGATTTTTCACAAAAAACGTCGCCATAAAAATCATCCAAGTATTATTATTATATTATTACGGTGGAGCTTTATGTATTATAAACGTAAATATAATGCTGCGTAAAAAAGGGAGGGGACCACGTTGTATGCCAGGGCAAATGCTAGGTTTCCATCTGATCTATTATGTGGCCTCACATAGAATGGATCTTTCTATGATAGACGGAAATGTAGCGTATTCACAAGTGTTCTATTTTCTACTTCAGTCCATTTGTATTTATAGAGCTCAAAGTGACACAGAAGATTTTCAGTTTTTTTTATTGGACATGACCATTCACAGTGTTCACATAGTCCTTTTATATGATCCATTTGAAATAGAATAGAACGAAAGTTGGGGGTCGATTCAACATTAGGCTTCTATATTATTGCATAGATAACCCTGTTATCATTGATATTATTTATTTCATAGATTACGGGAACGTAGTTAAGTGCGAAATGGAGCCTCTAAAGGCGGCGATACTGCGGGAAGAATAGGGTGTGCTGAACACCCTGGGAAGCATCGATACTCCTGGAATGGAGACCCTACCTTAAAAGGAACACGTTGGTATCAACTCCACCTTGGTTGTTTATTCAAGATAAGGCCTCTCGTGGTGGAATTGACGGGCAGTCCACCAAACTGGAAACCTCAGACTCCTCAGCGAAGCCGGCTAGCTACTGAATATTAGTGGTGAAAAAGACAAGGGGCAGAGCTATGACTTACTTATCATTATCTCATGGGCTGTGGGCATCACTAGATTGCAGGTTTAACTTCTTCAAAGGGAAGAATTTCAGGATACTATGAAATTACACACGTAAATAGGGTAAACAGGTGTATATTGTACAATTAACACATCCCAGGGCTGGTTGACGTTCTCTCTCTTCTCTACCTAATAATCGATACAGAATCGCGACATGGCAAGATGACTTAAATGAAAGAAGTAAGATGGTGTTTCGAATACATACACCAGGATCATGAGCTTAGCATCCTCCCGAAAACTGAGTTTAGACGTGGAAGAGCCATTCGCCGTGGCACGCAATGGCAGTCTCATATTTTAACATTTTGGATAACAATAGTTCACGGGAGTATAGTCCAATGGGATTCTATCTTAGCTTTATGGTCTAATTTTAAAGACCAATGTAGAGTATGAATCAACCGGTTGTCTGAGCGGAATTTCTCCAGTGGTGAAGCTCGGACTTTTTGGCGTTCCTAATCGGCATTATGAATAAGATAACAGGGGCCTAACTACAAAAACTCGTGGTTTGAGTTAAGCATGGTTTCAGTAATGCCATTATCATATTTATTAGTGACACAAAGTTTTATCTGGTACATACATCCGTTCAGGAGATATGGTTGGGCATATGTACAAATTAAAATGAAAATTAGAAACACAGAGGCATATGGTTGGGCATATGTACAAATTAAAATGAAAATTAGAAACACAAAGGCATATGGTTGGGCATATGTATAAATTAAAATGAAAATTAGAAACACAAAGGCATATGGTTGGGCATATGTACAAATTAAAATGAAATTTAGAAACACAAAGGCATATGGTTGGGCATATGTACAAATTAAAATGAAAATTAGAAAAACAAAGGCATATGGTTGGGCATATGTACAAATTAAAATGAAAATTAGAAACACAAAAGCATGCATACTCCCCATTTTCTTTTGTGATATTGAACAAAAAAATTATTTATTATTCTTTGTTAACTAGCTCTGTCGTATAAGAGTACGATAGTTCATAGATTTGATTAAAATGATGGTAATTGTATGATTTCTTACTGTCCATAAGTATAAAGGAATCGAGAGAAGCTTAGTCATTTTACATGTCTGTAAATTATTGTTTCATAGTTAGGGACACAAAGGCATCTCAATCAAAGGGAGAGACTCCCCTGTAATCTTAAACACCCTTTGTAAAGAAATTGTTGAATAGTTAGAGATACAAAGGCAGATTATTTCTTAAATTAGTAACAATCGCTTTGATTAAAACCACTGTATTTAATGTGTAAATATCTACTTGGTTCAGAAGCAAAGCTCCCCTCAGTATACCTACTAAAGTATAGACAAATAATAAGAAAATAGAACAATTTAAAAACACAAAGAAAAAAAAAACGCGACGAAAATAGGTGAGTAATTAATTCATATGTAAAAATAATTGAAAAAATCATTATAAATTATTAAACGAAAAATTTGTATTAGAATTTTTAAATAGAAATTATTTTAATTATTAATGTAAATAAAATAAACAAAATAGCAATGAATGAAATACAAATAATAATAATCATTATTATTAACATTTATACTAATAATATTATAAATGCAGTTATTAATGTGAAAATAAATTTAAGAGATAACTTTTTTTATAATTGATTACTAATAATATTTAAAACACTTTGTCTGAAAATTCACATTTATATAATTGTAAACCAGTTCTATATGTATGTAGAAATTTTAAACCTTTATTTATGTCAAAATAATGATTTCTATCCAAAACATGGTTTTTTTTTACAGTAACTCCACACAGGAGACCAAGGAGGAAATAGTTTCCCTCAAGGCCTATATCATCTTTGGGGATGCTGTGTGGAGGGTAATTTAGAGGATAGGAAGGAGTGAACTTGGGTCTTGAAGAGACCCATGTTATAGGATGGAGGAACAGAGGACGGCAGATCATTCCACAGCCGAGCTGTTGAACACAAGAACGAGTCGTAGAAGCGACCCGTTCTCATGTGACAAATGTCAACCGTGTGCAAATGTTGGGCGAGCGTTTGGCGTGTTACCGGTGCCGAAGGTATCAATTACGCTAGTTCCTCGGAGCATCTTCCATTAAAATACCGGTAGAACAAGGTTGTCAAATTCAGAATAATTATTAACGCTTAAACACCGTAGGTGCTCCTTAACTCTAATATTAAAATTTCTTGAAGTCTTTCCTATATAAAAAAGTTACAATCGTTACAAATTAATTTATAGATCTTAGATTGATTTAAAATACCATCTTGATCCTTGATATTTAAAATTATTAAAAAAACAATTATTAGTACAAAAATTGTCCAAAATACGATCCATATATGATATTTTAAAATAATACATTTGAAGTATTATTACTAAAAAATAATATTTTTCTCCAATGTTTACTAACATCAATTATTTGTGGATAAACAAAAGATTTAATAAACTTTTTGTTTTATATATTATCTATTAATTTAAAACTATAACTATTGTTGATTGCAATCTATTTAATTGTATTTAATTGATTGTTAAAATTATTGTTTGATATAGGAACATTAACTAATGTACTAAGCATAGAATGAAAAACTGATAATTTTTGAGCAAAAGGATGATTAGAAGTTATGTATAACGATGTCTGTATAAGTATCTTTACGATATACGTTAAATTCAAATTTATTATTAACAATAGAAATACTTATGTCTAAGAAATTTCAGCTAAAATTTTGGGCTATTTCTATGGTAAATTAATTTTTTTATACAGTTTATTTATGAAATTAAGTAAATTTAAGTTGTCTTTCAGTACCAGTCCATATACGAGTACAAAAAACATCATCTACATATCTTTTCCAAAAATAAATATTTTAAAAATAAAGCAGAACCATTACAAATCTCATTGTTTTAAAATACATCAGCTAATAAAGGGCTAATACTAGAACCCATTGCTCGTTTAAAAATAATATTATACAATTTAAAAAAAAATTGTTTTACAATTGTATAAAATAATTTTTTTTTATTCATATTAAGCGGTAACTTGGTGATGGGACATTATAATTTACAAAATAAAAATTATTTTTTAAAATTATTTTTTATAAATCCCGCGACAAGTTCTTAGTTAGATTCGAAGAATTTCGTAATTTCTTAATAATAATTTTACATTCATCTAGCGGAACACTAGGAAATAAATTTACTACGTCAAATGATTCTAAAAGTGCATTATTCGGAATATCCAAAAATTTTAAAAGATGAACCATTTCAAGAGAATTTTTAATTGCATATTTAGGTTTAAAAACATTGCTATTAAAAAGTATTCGATTAATTAACCACAGGTCTAATAGGTTGACCAATTTTATTAATATTTCACTCGTTTTTTATAAGTATATTTGTTTAGTTATCTGCCGCCACTGGTGTCGGGTTAAAATCGGAATAACGGAAGGGTTATTATGAGACAATCTATGAATAATAAAAAAAGGAGAAATGGTATTACGTTTATTTAATTATTAGAAAACGCATCTACACAAAATCAAAAGGAACAAAATATTTATATGATCTCATCATAGAAGGTAAAATACATTTTGTTCTTGTGATGTGGCGCTCTAGTAAATTAATAATAAAATACTAATTGTAATTAATATTCCTCTCAATCGGACTGTAAAACATCAAGGCTTTGATTTGAAATTTAATACTGTTTTACTGAAACAAAGACAACTGTTTGAAATATAATATTATTTGAACATCCTCAAGACATTGATTTGAAATCTAATATTCTATTACAATTTATTGCCAACATCAGCGTGAAATACGTGGGTTTCTAAGAGAGTGGGTCGTTTTAACATTTGCCCTGTTATCAACAAATAAGGGTCTGCATTGAAATGACTGTAAACTGTCATTAAGATAAAGAAACGTTTTTGAAAGTGAGGCATTTGAGAGTGAGAATGGGTCGTTATTGTATCTATCTCTTCCGTATGCGGATCTACGGGCGCATTCAGCAGCGGATAGGTTGAATAAAGCTGATGTTCTCTGTTGCTTAGCCAAAATATGTGTAAATCTTCTATATTCTGTCTTCTGTTTGATTTCATACAAATCTACAGTTTTATTCCGAGCTTGATGAAATTTTACACACTTGATCTTCAACACAAGACGAAGGATAATTTTTACACAATATTTCTAAAAACCACCCCTATCCCTTTCCTACCCCTTAAAGCAGAATTTTGGTAGTTCTTGATGAAATTTTGCACACATGATCTCTATTCACTACTCATGTATGTAATATTATGTGAAACATGATTGTGTTCATAAAATCATTGTTAAATTGACCTTCTTGATAGGCCACGGTGTAAACCCCGGGTAAACTTCGGGGCCTCCTGTGAGGAGTTAACATAAAACGTAGGAATCACCAAATACAAGTTAATTCAATGGTAATCAAGGGAGAAAAAGAACACGCGGTTCCCGGTGTCTTCGATACTTATGAATGCAGTTCAGTTTTCCGCAGAGTGAAATTTGCAATGATAATAGCCAACATCCTATAGGCAAGGGAACTAGAAAAAGAAAAAGGAGATGAGATAAAAGCATTCATGAACTTAATCATTCGCGATTTCATGAATTTTAGAAACCAAATCCGATTGTAATTCAAACAATCTCCTGTAACAATAACGAATTCCTAGAAATCGAATAAATAAAAATGATATTGTTGACCTCGGGCGATTTCACTCGAAAAATTAACGTTATTATTTATTGAACATGATGAAGTGGGACAGTTCCAAATTGAATTGCTGAAAGTAAATACCGTAAAAATATAATAATACGCACATGTCCTGATATTTACCATATATTGATATTGGCAACATGCTAAACCAACGCCCCTAGCGGTGCGAGTTGGAGAAATTAGGTTTCACCATACATTTTTATAGATTTTCTGTGAAATATATTATTAATAAATTATAAAAATCGAAACCTACATATAATTTTACTCGTTTTTTTTTGCTCATGTGTATATATTTCGACGGTGTTTAGAATAATTTATTACCGGTAAATCCAATTTACTTTGAAAATAATTGTGATAAAATTAAAATTTGATAGGAATTAAAAAAAAGCATATAAGCAAGTCATCGCAATGTGTCCCAACCACAGTTTTAAAGTGGCTTTGAATGCCAAAAAAGCTGTAACAATAATTAAAAACTAAAAACTTGCAGAACTTAAAAATTACATTTATAAATTTGATTTACTTTAATTAAAATATTAATAATTTAAAAAATGAAGTTCTACTAATTAACATTAAAAATTAATAAAAAATAAACCATCACGTGAAGTTAGATACTTGGCAGAGTTAACAAAGACATTCAAACTTCAAAATGCTAAAACGTGGATGCGTTCTTACTATTATCGAATCTAACATCAGAAGTTCACGAGAATAGTGATAAATTCAACCTTCTAGGTGATACCTTCGCTATAATATTCTATCAATTCAGCAGTTTATCAGGATACCCTCGAGGGAACAATGCTTCATAGTTGCTCCAAGGAACTTATTAGAGGAAGTTAAGACCGTGATTTCAATACCGAACAATGCCCTTGCTCAGGGAAGTGAGATGTTTAGATCAACTTCAAACAACCAAATTAATTAATTCGGGATGATCAAGTGATTTAAATCTATTTAAACATCTATATGTTATACATTTTTAACATGTTAAAATCGCCAATTTTAAGAAAGCTGAATAAAGTCCACATTATAGTAGAAAATAACCAGGGGCTCACTGCGTTCTGTTTATCAAAGCAAAATACACGAAGCCAATCATGCAAACAAATAAAGATTTAAAAAAATATATATGTGCTCATGACATTTTTCTCAAGTCAGTATTTTATACGGCATTTAAGAAAGTTAAAAAGTGTCTTTTATTTAATCATTACAATGGAATTCCACCATGTATTAACGGGGAGAGGGACGTCGGAGAGTTATTATTTATTAATTCAAAAGAATGATAGTATTATTACGCAATACGATAAACATAATGTTTTTAAATAGAAAAATATTTATTAAATAAAAATAAAACAGCCTTTTTTTTTGTAATACGGATTACAAATCTTTGGTTACGTTTATTTACAGAAACGCACCGATAAATGATTAAACGTACTTTTCTCCACTTCAAAAATCATATTCGTATTTTAAATATTTTGTAAAACAGAAAAAAGTAATATTTTTGATTAGATTTTGAAAATTGCTAAGCCTATGTAAATTTTTAAAATATTGAATAAATATTTTTCTTTTTATAAACAATAATTATTAGCCTGAAACACTCATCCAAATTGAAAAAACCTTCCGAGAAAAGATAAATGTCGCCGACAGGACTCGAACCTGCACCCTTCTGATTGCCGGTCAGATGCTCTACCGTTGAGCTACGTCGGCTTGTTGAGTGTTTCAGGCTAATAATTATTGTTATAAAAATAATTGTTACCCTTTGCGCTATGCACAAAAATCTTGTCTTAAAAACTTTAGTTTATCAATTAATAAATATTTTCTATTTAAAAACATTATTTTATCGTATTGCGTAATAATTTTTTTTTTTTTTTTTTTTTTATATATTTATTTCTTGCTAAAGCAATCCCGATGAGTTTCAAAACTCATTTTAGGACGGGAGGAATTTACAATACATAAGTAGGAGATAGTACATACAATTTTACATTGACAGCAAAATATCAAAAATAGAAGTTTCACATACAGACAGAAATAATTTTATAAGGCCAAGTTAAATAGAACAACACACAAGAGAAAACATATAAGGGAACAACAAAATATACAAATATGGATTTACTGATTTTCATTTTAAAAAATCCTTAAAAAGTATTCCTTTATACCATCATTTTGGGATTTTTTATTTTTCTGGATGGTTTTGTACATATCTGGAAGCGAATTATAAAGTGTGTAGGCAATGTAGTTTAAAGATTTTATTCCATATTTTGTAGTGTGTGTTTGAGGAATGCGGATTTTATTGTTATTTCGAGTATTGTGGTTGTGGATGTCTTGATTGTAAAGTGGCTTGACGTTAGTGTGAGTTGATTGTTGAGTAATTTGTAGGATGGTGCTGGTGATTTCATACTTAGGAAGGATCGTGATTGGAAGGATACCGGAAACTGAGTAGATGTCCCTGACATGAGTGTCCCATGGAAGTCCAAAAACATTTCTGAGGGCTCGGTTTTGAACCACCTGCAGATCAGCAATCAATTTCTTCGAGGCAAAGCCCCAGATACAGCAGAGATAGGAAATGTGTGAATGTACCATGGCGTAATATACTGCAGTTAGTAACGGAATGGGTAGTAATCCTTGAAGTCTATATAGCACACCAGTTATGGGGTAATTTTCTCCTTTACATGATTTATGTGGAGATCCCACGAGAGTTGAGAATCTACTATAAGGCCCAAATATTTTGTTGTCGTTTTCTTTTCGAGGCAGTTGTCACCAATTTTGATATCGAGGCTGGAATTTTTCTTGTTGCCGAATAGTAAATAATGCGTTTTTTTTACGTTAAGGGTCAGTTTATTTATTCTCAACCAGGTTGTGAGATGGGAAACATCGGCATTCATTTCCATTTCGAGTTCCGCTAGGTTTTTTTTGTTATAAAAAATTACAGTATCGTCCGCATAAAGTTGAAGAGTTCCTTTAATGCCCCACTTTGTTATGTCATTAACATATATTAGAAATAGCAACGGTCCAAGAATTGATCCCTGTGGCACTCCACATGTTATTTCACCCAATTCACTCATTTCTCCACCCAGTTCTACTGCCGAAAAGCGATTTGATAGGTAAGATCTGAAAAGTTCCAGAGGAGTACCAACAATACCCAAATGTTTCAGTTTTTCGATCAATACGTTATGGTCCACCGTGTCAAACGCCTTCTTTAGATCAATAAATATTGCCGCTGTAAAATCTCCATGGTCAATATGTTTCTGCAGATTTGATATGAAATCGAAAGCTGCACATTTAGTGTTAGATCGTCGTCTGAAACCGTATTGTTTTGAGGTGAGAATTTTGTTTTGTTCAAGATATTTCAATAGTCTTTCTTTGATGACACATTCAAAAATTTTGGAGATAGCTGGAAGTATAGAGATTGGACGATAATTTTGGACATTTTTTTTACATTCGTCTTTATGTATAGGAATAATTTTTGCAACTTTTAGTTTGTCTGGAAAGATACCTTTTGACAGAGAGAGATTTATTAAGAATACGAGGTCATCCACCAGTTCCTCCTTGCAGTTTTTGAGAAGGAGAGAGGTTATACCATCGGAACCAGCTGCCGCTTTAGATTTGAGGTTGGATATGATCCGTAAGATTTCTGTTTTATTTGTCCTGATCATGTTAAAAGATTGTTTTGCTTGAGGTGCCGTGTAGATGGTATTTAAATCAGTTTTTGAAGTTTTTATGACTGATGCGAGACTCTCCCCAACTGAGAGAAAATATGTGTTGAAAGCGGTTGCAATCTCCTTTGGTTCTTTTACTTCTTCGTCATTTATGACTAGCAATTTACAAGCTATTGTTGGGTTTCGGGAGCTATTTGATATAATGGAGTTAATTGTTTTCCATGTTCGTTGTGGCTTATTCATGTTTTCATTAAGCAAATTCGTATAATACTTAGTTTTAATATATCTTCTATAGTTGGTGACAGTATTACGAGCTTTATTTTTTTCTGTTGTCAAAGGAATACTTCCTTGATTTCGTTTCCAAAGTTTAAATATGCTATTTCGTTTTTTAATCAGCCTATCAAGTTCTGCATCAAACCATGGAGTATTGTTAGGTCTTTTGTCTCCTATATTAGTTTTTAGTTTTGTTTTACACGAATTCATAACATTTTGGAGATAGTCAGCGAAGTTATTATAATTTTTGTTTACATCGTCAGACGAATGGGTAAATTTACAAGTTTTAAGTGTGTTATTTAATTTTTGATAATTTATTTTGTAAGCATTTGATAGGTTTCTTGCGGATCTGTTATTGGGGAGGTTTTTAGGGAATTTTCATAATCCAATATAAGTATATTATGGTCACTAAGGGGATCATCAATATTTGAGATTTTTCCGGAACTATTTGTCCTATTTGTAATTATGTGGTCTATTAGCGAACTGGTGTTGTTAGTTACTCTTGTGGGAAATATTGTGTTACATACATAAAAGTTATACGATTTCAAGGTGTGAATATATTTCCGTGCAATATCAGTGTCTTTTGAAATATCGATATTGAAATCTCCAATAAGTAATGTGTCTTGTTTGTTTTTATTTAATATTATTTCTAAAGAGTCAAAGAAGTCTGTTATATTTGAGTTCGGCTTACGGTAAAAAACATACAGATTTAGAGGTTTAATATTTTTTGCCGTAATCCTAATTCCTAGAAAGGTATTTTCACTGCCGCATTCTTCGATTTTTTTATTGTCGAGTGTATTATGCATGTAAATGGCGACTCCTCCTCCTCTGTCCATCTCACGGGAAACAAAATTTCCAGAGTAGTCGGCAATATTGAAAAAAGTTTCCTCTCCTTTACGTAGCCAGGTTTCCGTGATTACGAGAATATGAACTGTTTCTGAAATGTTTTTTAGAGTTTCTTCAATTTCGTCAATTTTGTTTCTAATGCTTCTAGCATTCATGTACATAATACGCATACAGGAGCTTTTAGTGATGTATTCTTGTATATTGAAACATTTTTTTTCCTTGAAGTTGCCTTTAGCAGTGTCCCACGTAGTCTATCCTTTCTCTGAAGCGCTCATCCATCAGCTTCCAGAGTGGGCAATCTGGATTTGTTGCCCGGTGGGTTCTTGAAACTCCGGTGCAATTTGAGCACGTTGGTTCTTTCGCCTTGTTGGGACATGTGTCATATTTATGACTTTCTCCACAGTGAAAGCAAGTTATCTTCTCTGTACAAAAACGTTGGGTGCGACCAAAACCCAGGCATTGGTAGCATTGCATCACCGGTGATTGATCTTCTACTACAAGACGTTGATATCCTACGTTTACTCGTCCAGCATTTATCAAAGATTTCCAATTTTTTGGTGACGCTTCAAGGACAACGTTGCACAGTAGTTTGTTCCTATGATTTTTTTTATATTTAATTCTGAGTTTTTGTTTGAAGTCTAGTTCACATCCTTTATTTTGGGATTCTAGAGACTTCAATAGGTCTTCATCAGAAGCACCTTTAATCAGCCCTTTTATAATTAGTAGCGGTTCGAGTTGCTTACCATCAGTCACTGTTATTTGTCCCTGGAGTCCTTTGCTAAGTTCCGCTTTGAAGTTGTTTTTGTCTTGTAGTGAGGCCATTTTAAAGATTAATTTGTCGCTGTTAGTTTTTCGCATACCCGCAACACCAATACCAAGAGATCTAACATCAACATGCGTTTTTATCAGTTGGTCCAAGTAATCAGAATTTTTTCCCGGATCATCAGAGCTGATCACTACAGCATGACTCTGTTGCGTAGTTCTAGGCCTGGCTGTGACATTTGCATAAGTTATGTTATTGTGGTCCAGTTTAGCTTTGATTTCGGTGACGTTGGTGGAGAGCGATTTTATAGCTGCGATAACCGTTTCCATTGGCTTCGATGGAGAAGTACATTCCTTCACCGTAGCCTCCAGGTGATCCATAATGCCACTTACATACTTCGCAAGGGATGTCCGCTGTTCTTTGTTTAAGATATTGATAGACAGCAGGTTCTTTATTTTATCTTGAAGAGCACGAGCCTCATTTAATCGGTCAGTCCCAGTCGGAAACAAGACAGCGGTCTCTTTCAAATCCATTTTATAGAGAGCGAAACTATAATTAGTATGCTCTAGTGTCAAATAAAAGACAGAATTTTTAAACTCGAGAAATGGAGTTTGGATACTATCATTCTTTTGAATTAATAAATAATAACTTTCCGAAGTCCCTCTCCCTCTTAACGGTTGTATATATAGACACATTATAGTGTAGGGAATTTTCAAAATAATTAAATTCCAATTCCTTATCCATTCTTAGGTTTCAATCGAATATGATACTTATGAAAGACAAAAGTTTGACAATCTTCATATTTCTAAGATAATGAAAATTAACAAGAAATTTCGAGTAAACGAAATTACTTCCACGAGGAAAGGCAAATATATTTTGGTAGAAAGCAATTACTTTGCGGTTTGACGTACTAAATGAAATAAAACAACAACTTTGGTTAAAACCACGGAATTTATTTTAATACATATTGCGTACAAAAAATACATAGTGTGTGCTTATGTATACATACAGAGGGAGAGAAAATATAAAATATAGATCTGTTATGATTGAAATTAAAGCTGTTGCTATTTCACTTTTATTCTATTTTAATATTTGTCTCCCTATGTTTTTTTTTCTTCAGGTTAGCATAAAAAAAACATAAAACACAAAAAATATTCAAACACAACGTAAAGAATTGGATTAAAAGTAATGATAGGGCATTTACCGGTGCACTCACCTAAATTAGAAATTATTTATTCAACATTTTACGAAGCATATCTTAATATAAGTGTGTATATTCATAGGTATTTTAAAATTATAAAATAATTTGCAAAATTACTGCCTCAACGCAGGCTAGCCTAGTGAGGCGGGTAATGTGAAACTTCAACTATAACTGTTATTATATTATTTTCTATTTTACTTTATAAACCACTCTTCACTTACATTATTATATTAAACATGTCTTTTACCATAGTGATAGTTAAATTTAATTACAATAAATATATTATTATGTATATATAAGCACAAACCATGTATTTTTTGTTCAGTTCAATGTTGTACTGTGATGAAGCTTGGGTTAAGCGAAACCGGTTGGTCGTAAAAGATAATTTTAATTTTCGTGGTTTAAAACACAGTTATTTTTTTTAAATTTTAATAAATATATTAATTGAAATAGAAGGAATTTACTTATTTATTTCAAATAAACGTTCAGAGAAAAAGCACTTTCCTAGAGGCTGAATATTCATACATACATAATTAATCAAAGGAGAGTAGCATTCGATGTTGGAAAGGTCAAAGCGAACCATTCAAATAATTAAAAAGGCACTGAATTCTAAAGATGTTCATAAAACTATCCGCTTTCTATAATGCCCAAGTTAACCCAAAGCGAAAAATTGCCAATCGATTCAAACTTTATTATAAGCTTTGAAAACATCGTTCAGGCTCTAAGCGAGGTATTTTTAAGGCTTCTTCGCTCAAACTTCAAACTTCAACAAAATCACATTATGTACCAATATCAATTTTGTGGATTGGCAGATGCGGTTGATGTGGGCAAACTAGTTTACAAAGAAGCCAGGCCTTCAATCCAAGCTCAAAATAAGATTATATTTCAACGGAAACTTTCATCATATAAGTTTTGTAGAAATATCAGAATATGAATGGATGAAATCGCAACATTAAGTAAAGTAAGGAGAAGATTTTGCTGCAACCCGTGATCCACTACTCTCATAAATCTTCCACGTTTTCTGATACGGAAAAACGCGCCCTCAATATCAGCTGATCTTCAAACTACGGCACCATTCGATTCCTTCAATGTTTATGGAACAGTTTAATTGTCGTTGTAAAACATTGTAAAGGCTCTATCACCGCCATTTAGCTAACTACAGAGTATTTAGCCATAAAAGCTCTATTCTTCTGAAACTAACATCCCATAGCTGGTTCATTTTAAAAGCAAAATTATTAATATTTTTTTAAATACTAAATAGTGAAAAATGCGAAATAATGTGTAAAAATAATATTATTAAAAAAAATCACACTCAGAGATGGTGAAAATTTCGAATGCCTCGATTTTTTAAAAGTATTAATTTTTAGCATAAAATAAATAAAAATTAAGAAAGCTATTATTAAGTTCTGCAAGAAATAAAATTTCTTATCATTGGACAGCTCTTACGGGGTGAAAAAAACTTAAATTTAAAACGAATAACAAGCATTTTTTACAGCAAACTCTAACGTGGAAATTATAAAATAAAACTGATAAAAAAAGGATCGACGGCCTAATTACAAAGTACGGTTTCAGTCATTGGTATCATTTCATAGAACCACCAACGGAAATAGTTATCCACCATTAAAAACAAAAACAAAATCAATTTTGAGTTTTGTCTAGCAAGCTTGTTTGAATCAATTAACTGTGCACGCGCTTGCGAGACTAGGTATATCAGTTCAGCGAATTGGGAAAAATAATCTGTTTCTTTTACCTTCTAGGTCTACTTTATCAGTGACAATTCCTTTACCTTAACAATTTACTTATACTAACCAAACGTTACTGAAAAATTAAAGTGGCTGCTAAGGTAAAGTAAAATAATACCATTCTAACTTTAAAATATCTACTGTGATATGTATTTCAAGTTCAAATAGTAAGAAATTCTCACATTCAAAAACCGAGCTTTAATACTTCAGTGGGACAAGTTAAGCAATGTGAATTTAAGCTGTTGAAACTTTTACACAAAAAAATGTTCAGTGAATTCTCACGTTTTTTCGGTAATGGCTTACAGCCTCGCATCCGCAACTTTGAAAGTTGAAAAGCAATATCGCAGATAGCTGAAAGAGAACGAAATGTTATGAAAAAAATGTCACCTATTTTTTTTCAAGAGTGGGCACAATGATTTTTTTTTAACTAAAGAACAGTAAACAAAAGAAAACGTTTTTGTTCGCGAACAAATGTGAGGAACAAAAAATGCGGAAAGAAAGACGATTAAAAAAACATTTCGAATCCCTGAGCCCCATTCATTTAACGAAATCCAGTATTTCTCGTGATTTTTTGGAGAAAGGCATTTGAAAAGTCTAAAAGCTAAAGGAAAAAAATCCAAATTGTAAAGAAAGTGGATTGATTTTATACTTGCCAAAAACACATTACATATATTTGTTTTTTCAAACTATTACTAAGAGAAGTAAGATAGGTGAGGTTAAATGAAATTTTCAGAAAAAACATTGTAGTTCTGTTTTGCATGCCGTTAAAGTTAACGATAAAAAAATTTATGTTATAAATATGTGCATCCGTTATGTTTTTCATTTTGAGCATTTGTATCAGAGACATAAATATAAATAAACAGCAGTAATTTGTTACGAGTTTCTTTCATTTAAAAATCTGCTTTACAAATCCATAAATTAATTGACGAGTAATTTGTTTTGTTTTTCGTTAAAAATTTCTTACGATAATTGCAAAAACAAAATTCACCCAACGTACTAATACACCTTTCAGCAACATAAACAAAAATTAGTTAATTAATAAGTTTTTACACTGTAACCAGAATATAACCCGAAACCTATGGACTTAACGTCAAATGTGTTGACCATTACGGCGCAAGACTTGATTTTAATATATACGAGGTGTGTTCAAAATAAAAGGTGAATTTTGAATTTTCGCCGGCTGTGTACATTCGATTATCGATTTTTTTTTGTTGTTATTTTGGTACACATATGTTTATCATATGTTAGCATTATCAGCCATTTTGGATCAGTGGTTTGTTTTTGACAACTGGAAAGGTTAGTCACGTTTTTGGGTGTTCTTAGATTTTTTATTTAGGTTCGTTTTCTGAGGCATCATCAGTCCGATTGAAGTGAAATTTTAGATTTGCTTTATTTTCTATGTCCTCATCAGCTTTTCTTCAAAAAATCCAAAAAATTGATTCTTTTTAGAAAAAAAATGTTAATAATTGTTAATCCCATGGAGGAATTTTCTAGTTTTGGTCGGAACTTGATAGCCGTTTTTTGGGGCATCATCAGTCCGATTAAAGTGAAATTTTAGATTTGCTTTGTTTTCTATGTCATTATTTCTTCAAAAAATCCAAAAAATCGATGTTTTTAGATTTTTTATTAAAATGTTTTTTAGTAAAAAATCGAAAAAAAAACGTGACTAACCTTTCCAGTAGTCAAAAACAAACCACTGATCCAAAATGGCTGATAATGCTAACATGTAATAAACATATGTGTACCAACATAACAAAAAAAAATCGATAATCGAATGTACACAGCCCGCGAAAATTCAAAATTGAGCTTTTCTTTTGAACACACCACCTCGTATATATATTGATGGTATTTCATTAATAAGGTTTAATGTAGTTATTCGAGTTAAAGAAAACCACAAATTTAATACAAAATCAAGATTGATCGATTTCATTACGTGAACACCACAACTTAAATTTGTTGGTAGAGTTAATTTTGAGAAGACATTCCTCCGCACCATTCAGCCAAGTTCGGTCAATCCAATGAATATTTGAAATGAGAGCTATATACGAGTACGTAGCAAGCGACTACTTGTTTAGCTCCCCCGTGGAGAGAAGGCTTCGATAAATTCATCCAGATTCCTCCCCTAAATTAGCCGCCCGGTGACCGCAGCTGCGCCGCAGGCTGTATTGATAAGGGCGGAAATCTAACACGGACCCGCACTAATAGGACGGCTTACCACTGTTAACCGTTGCAACTTTAATAAATTGAGATTAAATTGAGAAACAGGGAATTAGGGGAAATTTGAACGATTAAATATTGAACGGCAAAATGATAGGTAGAAGAATCAACAGATTGCTCCGGGATGAAGCTTGCAGTGTGAAGATCGTCCAGATGATAGCCAACCTCCGATTGGATAGGGCATTCGAATGCCTATTACCTGATTATAACTGGTTGAAAAACATGGTTCTAAGGTTGGAAAAAACAAATGCGTAATTTGTAAGCCCAACTACCCGACCTCACACGAAATTTCGAAAGTGTTTTAAATTAAATCTTTATATTTTTTTTATCGCAGAAGAATGTGCCCTTCATCAGTTTCCCTTTGACACGTGTCATCTGTGCTGAACCACGATGCCGTCGACTGGCTGAATAACCTCAGCATCCCATTATTACATCCACCAACTCTTTTCCTCCATACGAAGCGGAAAGATTTTTTTTAAATTTTGTAAAATTTGAAACAAATAATAAAATGGCTTGGTCTTGGTCTTGGTCTCTCATTTACGTCAGTTCTCGAAATTTCAAAGCTACAAAACTAATAGATGAAAATATTTATTTGGCCTTCCAGACGGAAAAGGGAGTGGACATTTTATCACGCCAAAGCTCACAGTTGGTCCAGTTAGCAGGTTTCTGCATTATACTTGAGGTATGATAACATTCAGAGTAAAAGATAATTTCAGTGAAAGACCACCATTCAGAATTTAAATAGCTTTAGCCGTGTTTGGTGAACAGATTTGATTAACGAGGTACTTTCCCAAATTCTTCTTACCTATCTCCTTCCCCTCCCCACAATCTTCAGCCTCATAACATATCCCAATTTGAAATGCCTTAGTCTCACTGACTCCAGACGGTTGGGAGCAATTGGAACTATTGTGTGGTATTCACATACAAAGGTATAAAAAATCTGATTTTTATAAAACGAAAGCATTCTACCCATTTTTTTAAGGAAAGCGGAAAGAAGGCCGCGTATAGCTCATAAAATAATTTTGCTTAGCAGAACTTTTAAAGATGAATTTTATTTAAAATATATAATATTGCTGCCTTAAGCTGCAATTGGCTTAGTCTGAATAGGCATCTTTTCAGACTCTAGCAGGGCCGCATTACACGAGCCTAATAAATGTACGCACGTCCGGTTTATTCTTTTTTACCATCGAGATATGCCACCGCATGCGTAAGCAGCAATAAATATCCGCCTATCATCGCACCGCTGTACGATATGAAATGAATGATAGACCCGTGTAGGTCCACCGACTTACTTTAAATAAAAACTTAATAGAAATCTTAATAGTCTTTCCTCATTGTTTTTTTTATTATTCCCTGTGTTCATCCCACACTCCCCAAGGAGAAAAAATCGTTCGTTATTTGTATAATTTTAATGGAGAGTTGTCGGCGACGTCAGGAAGTCGTCGATATGACCAATGTTGTAAATCTTAGACTTTATGAATGAATAGAATAATATCGCGTAAATCTTAAATGAAAACACTATCGTTGTTAATACTTTAATATTTTTTTTAAGAAACGAGGCTTGAATCATTTTAGAGTAAGTGAGTGAGGGCTTGTGATTTAAGAAAAAAATAGTTAGACATTTGAAAAGCATAAAAAGGTACAATGAAGTACATTATTTGAGATAAATTGAGGGTTATTTGACTGCGTTCACTAAGCAATTTTTAAAATAAAGGTGCAATCATATGCTGAACTGAAAACAAAAAAAGACAAAATAACGAAAAAATTCTAATAATCAAAATTAAATTATCTTACTAAGACACTGCACTAAAGTAAGTTACACGCAAACCTTACGTTTCATAGATTCATTTCTTTTTTACACGATATTCATATATCATCACACTCACTTCACGTAATTCCATTAAAGTACGTTAATTTTTATGTTCTTACTACTAACTTTTTCCCTGTGTAATACTTATTATTCTGGAGAACAACATTTTCAAATAAATACATGGGTCATGAATTCAAGTGCACAAATATACATATTTTAACAAAGCATTAACAGTAAAATGATTTTAAAGAGATTCTTGCTAGTGTAGTGGTGTACTATATCATAGGACTTCTGCGGAGTAAGGGGGACTGCGGGCGGGTGTTTGGAACTATTTAGAACCAATTTGCACCACTATCAGGATGCACCACTACACAAGCAGGGATTTGACTGTACACGCAAGTGTCAAACTAGTGCTTCCATAAACGTAATAATACTCTGTTAATTGCAATTAAACTAATTATATGTCTGTCTCAAAACAGGCATTTTCCCAGTGAGACAAGCATTGAAGAATCCATTACAATTATATTTTATCATGATAAATGACAATAGAATATTTTTTGTAAAATCGCTACTCGCCATGCTGTTCTGCCAAGTTTGCAATAAAACGACTCATATTAAGTCATTAAAAAAAATGCTGTAAAACAAATGTTTTTGTCTAACTGAAGGCGTTGTCATACTATTATAAGTTATACATTATTAAGGAGATCCACTTCCTAAAATTCGAACACAATCACGCACTCCTTATGCAGGTAGTGACAAGGTTGAAATTCCTGCTTAACACCGGCCGTATGTTTCGATATACGCAAAAATAACATGTCGGAAATGTATGTTTTATTTTAATTTGTAAAGCTCTGGCATAATTATTAAAATGTTATTCGTTCATATTTAAAAAAAACCTGCTTTGCCACAATTAACAATACGACAACATAGGAAAAGGGGTTCGCAAGAAGGAGATTTTGTGTTAAAAATTTTTAATACTTATTTTTTTGTAGACTTACAAAAAGACTCATCAAAAAATGCCCGGTTAAACGAAAGGCAAGGTGCGTTCTACTTGCAGTATTTAATTAAACCATCTATGATGTTTCTAGGCCATCAATTTCTCAAACCTAAAATATATGATTTCGCATTACTTCCTATTGCAATGCCTTAACAGACTATCATTTGATAGAAAACCTGAAAAGATATTCAGAAAAAAGGGTCCTTAAGCGTTGAATTGTCGATTTCTTTTTTTTTTATTACAGTAAACGCGTTCTACCCACGCCAAAACATAACTTTCTTTCTCTGTAATGTGTATTGATGTCTATCTACCACGTAAAATAACAAAGTTCCATCTGACATCACTTATCTGTTATTATGAGCTCTTAAGTAGTTATCTCTAGAACTTACTGGCCAAAAATGGTTATTTGTCAGATAGAACCTTGTTATTATAAGGGGCAGATGTGACAATATTTGAATTTTTTTTAACACAAATACTTTTGTTTGTGTTACCCACATATAATATGTTATATTTTGTATGGCAACTAAGCTCAAGAGGATGTTCATACTTTTCAAATAAAATGTATTAAACTGTGAGCTTTTTTTAAAGTAATTTTTAGGAACCGGGACCAAAACTCCATAAAATCATATAATAATACGTGTACTATTATTTAATTGGGTATAAGATACTTATACTTTAAGAGGGATGAACACAAAAGGCGTTAAACGCAATCAAGCTGCTGAAAAAACAACCAACTTTTACAAAATATTAACGTAATCGTACATCATTAACCTTTCATAATTTGCATACCGATTTAAGTGACTATCAACTTTGCACAGGTACAGAAGGGATCAATTCCAAGTAAGACAGACATCGAACAATCCTTTATAAGGGATCAATTCCAAGTAAGACAGACATCGAACAATCCTTTATAAGGGATCAATTCCAAGTAAGACAGACATCGAACAATCATTTATTAAGGAAAATAATAAATAATAAAAAAATAAAAAAACCTTTCGCATATTCTTCGGAGCAACTTATTTAAAATATTAGATAGAAAAACCATACCATTTCCTACATATGCATCGAAAATCGTAATATATTCGCTTAAATAGGGAAATCTTTCAGACAGATTGACCGTCTATGCGAGGAGTCAATAGATTTTAGCAGGATTCCAAGGCTTCTAGACCAGACGCGGCTATCAAACTCAACAAAACCGCACTTGCGATTTGAATAGGGTCTATACGCGGGCTCTGTACACTTGTATAGTATACCGAGCTATTGAGAAGCGAACTTAACTCTTCTTAGGCTTCAATGGAGACCCGTGCCTGAGCTGGTCACTTGAGCTCACACTGGGTATGTCAATGTAAGACTTCGTGGGGAGATTGCTTCCGTTGAAGGAGACTAGATCATCGCTTAGATCCCGTTTTGTCGTGTTATATTGTGTTCATTAACAGAATAGTAATAAGTAAGAAGCAAAACATATTAATTACGTTAAGTGTTATAATTAAACTTTTTATTATTTCTCATACGATTTTAGTAATAATTTCACTTTTAAATTGTATCATTTCTTAACTGTCTATGCGACCTTTTATGTTATAAACATTTACAAGATCGCGTGTGTTTCGCACTTTATTTCAAACCTTTTGCTATTTCTTTTTCATTTTTGTCTTTGTTTTTCGTGACAGTGAGAATTCAAATGAAATTAGTTTTACCTCATCTGAGCATCTTAATTGAAACAGTTTTAAAACATAAGTGTTTTGGTGGACAACCAAATCGAATCATCATATTACCGCAGCTGGACGGAAATTAACTATCCTGGCACCGAAAGAGGTCAACCTTACAACCTTAGCAGAAAGTAAACTGTTCAAGTAATACAGATATTTAATTTCTCAACATATCACATCAATTGCAGTGTGATCGTTTTTACACCGCGGAAAACGTGAGACGTTTGATAAAAAAACATGTCATATAATAATTTAATGATTTTTTAATAATAAAAAATAAGAAATTAGTAATGATAATATTAAATTCTGCAAGCATTTCATTTTTGTGAAAGCTATGCAGTTTGACAATGGCTTAAAACATCGATACAGTTGTCACAAAAATAAAATCTAAAATGATTACAGAACTTAACAACATTATTAAATTCAGTGAGGCATGGAATTGGCAGAGGAAGGATGAAAGTAAACTGAATGCCGTAGAAATGAGATCTCTGAGACGAATGTGTTGTAAAACCATGTATGATCGTGTGAAAAATATTGAGATTCGTAAAGAATGCAAGCCTGATGTAAGCGAAATGAGTAAGATTAAGAAAGGGACGCTTAGATGGTTCGGGCATGTAGAGCGAATGAACGAAGAAAGTAGTGCAAGAAGAATGTATGACGCGAATGTGAATGGAGAAGAAGCCGGGGATGCCCGAGGAAGACATGGCACGATCAAGTGAATAAAATACTTGAGTCGGGCCATGTCAGAAGTCGGAATAACAGAAGAGAATGTATGAAACGTTGTATGAATGAGATTGAAGTAAGAAGTGTATGCCAAGATCGAGTTGTTTGGCGGTCCGTCCTCTCTGTCTACCCCTGCGGAGAAACGGCGTGATGATTAGTTAGTTTATTAAATTCGATTTATTTAAAATTACAAAAAATTCTTTTAATTCGTAAATAAAAAATTACGAATTAAACACAATGAAAATCAATAAATTTGAACAACTTTTAGTTCAATTTTCTTTTACCTTGGAGTGTATTTTGGCTCAAAGGGTTAAAGTATTTTGTAGCATAAAGAGGGGCTACTAAGAGAACACCCTTCTATTTTTTCACAGTCGATATATGTCACACCATTGTGTGTACCACCTATGTATGAACCAACTATGTGTGTAAAATTTGAGTTAGTATCCCCAAGTGTGGGTTAACTATTAGCCCGGTCGGTGATTATTTCCCAGAGGGCTTAATTTGCTACATGTCACGAATTATACCCAGCCATTAGTGATATCATTAGGTTAGGAATAATAATATTCTCTCAAAATGTCAAATTTGGCAACTTCTTGTTCCCATTTAAATGATAATTTGCTTTTCGCGATGAATGAATACTCATTGAAGTTCGAGTAATTCAATAAATGATACTCGTTCATCAAATGATTGAAAATACATTACAGACAAGACATTCATATAGGACGTTCCGTAACCATGTTTGCCATTAATCGGATAATTAGCAAGTTTTTTATCGGCAGAATAAAACAGTCAATCAATTTTAGTATAGACAATAAGGAACTTCAGTGAAAAATATTATGCCTTAAAAATTATATATTCATATAGATAAACAAACGCCGATTCTGAATATATAAGTTTTATCATAAATAGAATTCATAAATCAATATTTAAGAGTCGATAAAAAATCATCTCATCAAAACGCTCTGACTCGTTGTTGCCATTGGAACGACGTCACTAGGTTGTTCGCGCCTAAGTTCTTCCTGTGTAAATTCATTTCGTGTAAACGTACGACGCTTGTGTGACGTCATGTGGTCAACGCTTCTTACCGCTCGGATTCCGGCCGTTTTGGTGGGTTTAAAAAAATAAAACTTTGACAACTAATTTAAATATGAAAAAAATTATAGTGTTTAAGTTAGAATTTCAACATTGATTAAAAAAAAGAAAATAATGAAATGGAGTTCCTGATCAGCATAAAACGAAAAATTAATATTTTATTGCAAAAGTGACATGAGAGTATTGTATCATATCGTCGATATATAAAACATTTTTTTTTTTAATTACAGTAATTTCTAATAAAAATATGTCAAAGAAAGCGAGACTAGCAAGACCATATGCAGATCTGATACCAGTACCTAGTGTATAGCAGTGAGGCATGGAACTGGCATAAGGATGTGAAAGTGAACTGAATGCAGTGGAAATACGATCGGTGAGGCATACATATCGTTTATTGTGTTCAAGTTTAATTTGTAGAATTCCATTTTTATTTAAAAATTATATATATATAATAAACATATTATGTGTGTAATATAATGTACGACCGTATTACGAGTAAAGAGATCCGAAATTAATGCAAAGCCGGTGTAAGAGTGAAGAGTAAGTTTGAGATATGGAAGCTTAGATTCTTGGAAAATGACGGATTGATGGAAAATGAAATGACAAGAGAAAATAATAGGATACGAAAGTGGATGGAAAAGAAGTCGGGTAAAGTAATCAAATTCTTCGAGTTGAGTCGATAGAAACTAATGTATAATAAAGGAGTATAAATTTTTATACTCATGTTTATAATAAGGTTGTCTCCTATTTTTCATTTAATTATTGTTTCTTTACATTGTATTTTTTTGGAACGTTAGAATTTTTAACCTCACTAGGACAAGACTGTGTTGAGGTTAATAATTTTACAAAATAAAAAAAAATAGCACACAGATTATATTAAGAGAACAATATTGGTACATTAACGTTTCTACGAATTGGGTACCAACATGGTACCTATTAATCTAATTCCAGGAAATTCATTACATTATAATGTAGTAAACATATAGGGTGACCATGATATACATACTCGTACGTACATATACACACGCTTAACGGTCGGCCAGCGAGATTATCAACATTTTGACTTCTTATATCTTTAGTACTATCCGAAATTTTTCAATAATTCAAAAAGTATGATATATTTGTAAAGAACACGAAATTCCGTCGTATAAGACAATCTTATTGTACTTTGTGCAAAATCTCACAAAATTGATTATATTCATTTGATTGTAGGATATATCTCATTTTTACATATTTATTTTATTACAAGACAGATATATTAAGTTTTTATTTCGTTATTTCGTATGTATTCGTATTCATATTCAGACATGCATAGAATTTTTTTTCTAAGTAGATTTCTCTTCGGATAATACGTTAAACATTTCAGGAATTTAATGCCCCGTATTTTATCTCCGTACACACTTTAAGATTATTAATGACATACATTTGTATTTTTCTATACCCAGTAGGCAGTGGCGTGCATTGCTCTATGACCAAAGGTAGGCTTTAAATATTTCTCAAGTTCGGGTATGAATTGAGCATCGAATATTTGAGAATTACCATTATCATCTTCCGCTGGTTGTTATTGCTAATTGAATAAACGAGCGTACGTTCCTCAATAAATTCTGAAAAATTGCATTTCATTTAGAATTTTTTCGCATTTTTAAATTTCACTATATTTTCTTCTAATGGTAAATTTTTCTTAGGGTAGAAAGAGCGTTTTAGCCTTTATGTAATGCACACCACTGCTAGTAGGGTAGTTGTAGTTCACAGGTTTTGTTGAATTGCGTTTCCCAGAAGTCATCCAGCGTCTCGATAAATTTCCCTACTACGTATGGGGATTATTACAATATTTAAATGAAACTATCTATGAATGTGAATGGAGCAAAGAATGTGTACCACCGATTTGTTTGGCGGTCCATTATCTCCACACACGCCTGCATGAAAATGATGTGGTTAGCCAGAGAGTAAATTTTAAAATATTTAATTATTCATTTCAAATATAAATCCAAAGAGTTTCACACTTTTTTCAGGGCTATTAAATCCGTGTATTTCCGAAGGTACTTATTTACAATTTAAGGACACGTCAGATGATAATCGGTTTTATCCGTCAAACTCTTGTATTATTTTATTTTCATGCGCATAAAGGCGTCTTTTCATCCAGAATTTACTTTTTGTACAATCCATCAATCATTTTTTGCGTCCTATATTATTTTGTGTGTCAGACAACTTTACTGGGATGCGAAAATAACAATTTCAACGATATTTAGTCGAAACCAAAAGAAATGCCAAAAATTTATTCGAGAGAAATCTTTCGTTCAGCACAGCTGTTTCATTAAACAATTTCAATGATCAAATTATACGGACCAGAAAACCAGCGATAAAAATTTGTTTTGCAATAATAAAACTACGGGCATGTGCCTAATTCGGTAGTCGAAAATTACGTAAATTTTGTAATAATATACATAATAAAACTACTTAATATGAAAAAAAAGTATATTATAAACTAATAAAAAATTTCTTTCTTAACACCACTTTTGTAACACAGTAATTTTTAATTCATTTATGAATAATGACGTCATAAATTGAATACCAATCGTTTGAAGAAATTATAAAATGTAGATTAATCAATGTATCGAATATTATAAAAATCATTTTGATATTTAATAACTGAAGAAGATAATATTAACAAATCTCAATGAAATGTGAAACAGAAAAAAAGAGAGCAAATAAAAAGGTAACGGTCGCAACTGAGACTCGAACCCAGATCCCCCAGGCTTGCCGGGACCGGCCACTCTACCAATCTAAGCTCGAGTCCCAGATGGGACCGTTACCTTTTTTTTTCAGTGTCTTTTTCTGTTTTATTTTTAATTCAGATTTGTTAATATTATCTTATCAAGGCGTGTATCATATCATATGGTATTATCATTTCTTGAATAAACGCAAATTCACTGTATGGCATTATTTTTAATTAATATAGATATATTTAAAAAAATATTTTATAAATATAGTGATCATTCATTTTTTTATGCAAATACCGCACAACAGTCCCAACTGCTCCCAACCGTCTGGAGCCAGTGAGAATATGGCATCCCCAATTGGGGAATGCTGTAAGGCTAAAGGTATTGGGGAGGGGATGGAGAGGGGGAAGAGGAAGGTGGGGAAATACCTGACTATTCAAATCTGGTCACCAAACACGGCTAAAAGCCATTTCGAGCAACGTTTCAATTCTGAATGGTGGTCTTTCACCAGGGCGATACTGAGAGTATCTTCCACTCTGGAACAACAAAAATTAATTAAATAAAATTTACTTATTCACGCCGGGATTTGAACCCGCGACCTTCGGATTCGTAGTTGAGAGCACCCCTCGACCATGGAGGCCGCCATTCATTACGAAACTTGTTGGATAAATTCGGAATAAATATATTTTACTTTCATGTTAGATGCAGGAAAACTGTGGTTTGCTGTAATTAGATTAATTAAAATCTATTTATTTAAAACCGATTTCAGAAGAACAAAGTGGAAAATAAAATGTAAAACAGTTTTGTGTTTTCTTAATTTCTCTTAAAAAACTGTACTTCTAAAATGGCCTGACAATTAAATAAATAAGTTTTCGCTGTAAAATTTTTTTTTTTGTGTTTTTTTATTTCCGAAGTATATTGCATTACCAGTTTTATACTATCTCTACCTACAAAATAAATAATGTATTCTATACGAGAAATATCTAACATTAACTTAAATAAATTAATACAATTAATGAAATGATGATGTAAGTGATAAGTAGATGTATTACCAAAATGCAGTGGATTTAATTAACCAACGAATTATTCACAAAAGTGTTTACATTATCAAAATAGACTGATCGGGTAATCCCACGGGAGTCCAGCAAGTAAACATTCTCAACGACGATGATCGAGTACGACACCGAGAACAAACATAATACTTGCACTACGTGGGAGGTTTATGGTATATAAGATGGGTACACACATTCCAGCATAACACCAAAGCAAAGCTTATTGGGATGATCATTAAACTGCATGTAATTAATGTCCTACTCTGATAATAAAAGACAGAATATATAATCCAGTAATGGATAATAAATCGATGAAATAACTATTGAAGCGTACTATTTTTGAAATTTGCAAAATGCTAATCATCGGACAACTTACTGATTTGGCCAGTTGCTTCCCTATTTATTGGGCTAAGATAAACAGTTTCCGCATGTGTTATGTAGCAATTATTCTTATCTCTTGAGGAATGCATGGGATACTAAAGTAATGTATGTGTAAATGCGTCATAGGGCCAAACATTATTTACTAGAGTCCCACGATTGTGGACATAATTTAAACTTGAAATCTATAGACACGTGTAGGGTGATTTATCAAATATGAGTGATGTAGAAATGTGTAAAAACTATGAACAGATAAACATATATAGTTTCCTAAATTCGAATTCGAATTCGAAATTAGTATCTGAAAGACGCTTCTATATTCTCAACTTTCCTATTTATTTAGATTTTAATTAGCTCTACCCGAAGCTCTTTATCTAACATCGTGCGCTTTGTAAGCAGATTAACACGGTTGAATCCAAATGCAAATTTGATAACATCAGTATGGTAAATTACCGATAATACCTGCTAGATGAATGATTAATAGTTACCTGGTTATGGGAGTAATAATCCGGCGTAATTGCGCTCCCATTAGCGTAGCGAAACCTGTAGGGGCTGTGCACGGGGCATCCCCTAAAGGGGGTCGGAGGTTCCTGCCGGGGGGGCGGGGGCGGTCTCTCGCACCACCTCCCCCCGCAGCCGCCTTGGGGCTGTTGTTGCTGCTGTTGCTGTTGCTGTTGCTGCTGCTGTTGCTGTTGATGAAGGATAGTGCTCCCGTGAAGGGAGCCTCCCCTCATGCCGTGGTGGAGCTGCCTCCTTTCGCAGTGACCAGGAGGGTGCATGATGGGGTGGTTCATCTGCGCGTGGCTGAGGGATCCATGGCTCAAGGAGCCCCCGTGACTCAGGGAGCCCATGTAGGCCAGGTTGCTGCAGTGAGGACCCGAGTGTGGGATTGGCTGGAAGTGGGCGGGGCAGGAATGGGCCATTCGGGGGGGGCGGGGGCCCCAGCCGCCCCCGCCACCCCCGCCGTAGTGATCCAGTCTAGATTAAGTACAACCCCATCTCCGATTTAAACATCAAAGAAGGTGAAGAAATTAGGTTTTTAGTACTATTTTGTGCCTGAATTTATGACTTCTAAACGGTCCTTGTTTCTTTGGACGAGAAACATTTTGGTTTTATTCACTTATTCACTTTTTACATTTCATATTAATTATACTTTTTTTATTTTCACTTCCAATACGTCACTCACAATTGTTTTTCATACAGGTTCTCTTCAACATTCTATGTACGAGTATGAATAATGTTGCATTCCTATTAAACTGAACTAAAAATTCAACCTGTAAAAGTAATAAAAATCTTGTTATAAAGAAGAATTTCAGGAGTACTTGATAATTTTGGGTAAAGTAATTCGTATACCTATACCTTCATACTATTTTTTACATATTCCACCAGGTATATTTACCGAAATTAAAATCTTTTTTTTAAATTATCCCTACAAATAATTAGGAATCAAGCAAAAGTTTTACAAAAAAAATCTAAATACAAAGATCTACAGCCTGAAAATGGTTTCACCAAGAGATATGTAAATTCAGTCCCTGACTGAACAAATATAGTAAAATAAAATGGCGACATGAAGAATATCTACATTACGAGGCAATCTCCAAGGCAAGTTTAATGGTTCTAAAATTAAATTTTAGGTTCTCCTCCGCACCTTTTGTGCGTCTTCGTTGGGGTTTCTGCCCCGCGATATTAGCATGCTGGCTGGCTTATAGCTCAAATTGCGCGAGTCATTCCCTAAAATATTCATCACGGAATGAATGCCGAATGTAAATGACCCTCGATAAGATACCTACCTTAATGATTCATATCCTACCCAATATGCGTTCATTTAATATTATGTAGGTTCATTGCTAATACCTACAATGATTCATGAAAGCCTCCCATAATATGCAAGGGGAACTTTTATATACGTGTACACGTAGAAAACACACGTGTACCCACCCAATGACCCAGTTCACGTAATTAAGCAAACGCGGAACGGAAAAAAAACTAAAGCTGCTGCACAGAAATAAAGCAGAATCAACAATCATTTGCTTTCGAAGATTCATTTGTTTTTAAAAGAGAGTAAAAAACAGAATAGTATTTTTGTAGAACCTCATAACATTTGATGTTTCTACTTCCAATATATTATATTGTATTCTAGAATGTCATATTGAGAATCGTACACAAATTGATACTTTAATGTATTATTTTTTTAGGCATTTAAATCTCGCAAGAACTATGCTGCGATGACAGCTTTCATGAGATAAACCTAGGTAGATATTCTATGTAGAACACTCAACTCATGTATCTGCGACTTGTGTCTTCAATTCACCATTTTTGCTCTGTCATATACCTCCTTCTTGGTACCACATACTCTCTACATTAGGCACATAACAGCGGTACACAATGAGTAGGGACGTTTCTGAATGAATATTTCAATTTTCACAAAACAAGTAGTGTTTTCTTTTTTCACAGAGTGCTCACCACACTAGGCAAAATGGCACACGATTAAAAAAAAGGTTTTCAGTTGGAAGCTTTAATTTTTTATTTGGATGTGTGGTTTTTTGCCTTTTTGCATGGTGCCGTTGGTAAGCAGATAAGGCACATTGCGGCCGGTGGATTACAGTGGCGTGGCACACTTTGCGGGGCGTAATTAAAAACGGGCGGCGTATACATAAATTAAAAAGTAAACCGACCCGGGGCACAAAACACATAGGCGTACGTGGCAACGGGCTTACTGTCGGGCGCTTCATAATTTAATTTTAATAAAAATTACCAACTCATACATATGAATGGAGAAAAGATACGCACACCGAGAGAGAATAGTAACCATTTATCACATCATACCTAGTAGTTGTTTAGAGATAATAGTTGTTTTGGAAATAATATTATGCAGTTAGTTTATTAACCTAGAAGTAGTTGGGAAATTTATTACGTAGTAAAGAAAGCAAAACATGGATATTGGTTGTTGCTTAAAATGAAATAAAATATCATTTTATCACACTAAATTAGAGATAATGCTTGTTTTGGAAATAATATTATGTAGTTAGTTTGCCTAATAGTAGTTAGGGAAAAAATTTCACTGGAGACAAATTTCTTTTTTAGATTTTTTACTCCTAATATAGTGGTCCTAGAGAGAGGTCGTATGTGTTACATTGAGGATCGTCACACAAAAAATCCTTCTTCTCACGCATCTTGTATGAAAACAAAACACAGAGGACGATGACACACGTATGATCTCTCTCTGAGATATGTTCAGGAATCACTGGCTAAAGTTTGTCGGGTACGTGCTATTACATCTTGTATGTGTATTTAAACATCTTCATATAATAATATACTCGTATAATATCGATAATATATTCGTTGGTCAGAAGGCAGAGCGGTAGGCGTAAAATAAACGTTGCCTCTGTCCCGCCGCACCGTGCAGCTCTCCTCTCCAAAAATAGCTCACAAGTTTTCATGTTTAGCGACAAGATTAATATATATTTTACATGGGGAGATATAAATATATATTATACTTGCCGTGTGTAACAAGCTTTAATAAAAATCTATCTATAATTTTAGAGAAAATTATG
>JAHDVE020010177.1:0-31985 GCA_022606495.2 Halesus radiatus
TGCAACCTGATTATGGCATCGAGCCGCCAGTCTGTTATATACATAAAGTCTTGGTGAATCACTATTGAGAATGGATGTCTTATGAGTCGAGAGTTAACCGTTTTTACGTCTGTTCCGTCTAAGTTGGCGTGTTGTACATGATCCAATAGGGCATCACACCAGTAAACTCTGTCTGCTTCGAAGTCAATGGACAAGCCATTAGGCCATCCCAGGGTAACATTTTTGAAAACAATCAAACCAGTTCCGTCTGAATTGGCTCTGCTGATGTTGGCAGGGCGATCCCATTCTGAGAAAAATATGAATCCTTTGTTGGGATGAATAACGATAGCTCTGGGTCTCTTGAGATTCTTCAGGAGTGTTCTTCTGTAGGTTACATTTCTAGTTGAAAGTACATTTAGTGTACCCTTGCGGGAGTCAATGTAGTAGAGGTTCTTGGAAACCCAGTCCACAGCTAATCCCTCAACACCTTCATTTTGTGAAGCCAGAACAATTTCCCTAGAAGTTCCATTTCTGTGAACTCTGTAAATGACGTCTTGTAGAACATCGGAGTAATAGATGTGACCATCTCTGGCATCAAAGTCCAGTCCCACGAACCTTGCCCTTCTTGAGACAACAGGAAGAATAGCATCACTGAATCCTTCAATGACAGGATTCAATACCTTTCCTTTGATGAATCTCTGTTGGGAGTACATTAAAAATTCAGTTACCAAGTTGCAGTTACGTAGATCGAAGTCAAGTTTCCATCCAATATTACAGGCACATCTGTATCCTAAGCCTCCTCCTTGAATAGCCGTGACAATGCACATTTGAGCGCATCCACCGTTATTGTTTCCGCAAGGATTGTTGGCGTATAATTGCTTTAATCCGTGAACAACTTTAATAGCCTTTGGATCTCTAATGTCTTTCATTTTGTATATGGATTGAATGCTATTAGCGCCTTCAAATTTATCGACGGACATAATTCCTTGCTTGGTTCCGTCCGACCAATATATTCTATTTTCAAATAACGCTAGCCTGGATGGGCTGGGGACAGGTTGTCCTCTTAAAACTAAAAATCTGTGTTGTCCTTCATAGTCGACCGTTTCAATATAATCTAGTAGTGAATCGCACCAGAATACTCGTTTGGCAATGATATCTACAGTAATGCCGGATGCCTTGTATGCTGCTTCAGAGACAATAGACATTGCATGAGTACCATCCATATTAGCACGAAGAACCTGGAACATAACGAATCAAACATTAGTCTTACTACAATATAAGAAAGAGTACACAATTTGTATATTCAAAGTTTGTAAAAGAGGTCCATTTTCTCTGACAACTAAAATGGTTGCCAATTTTTTATTCAATACTTCATAGTAACCAAATAAGAAAATTCAGAAAAAACATATATGACTTCTTTACCTGGCTGCTATCAGCCACAAACATGAGTCCCATGGTTGGATCTAGAGCCAAATCGGATGGATTGGTCAGGTTTGAACCCAACACAACAGCGTGTCGTCTACCGTCCAGCTCAAAAACGTCGATTTTCTGTCCAACGGCATCCGCAACGTAAAGTTTATCACCGACCCAGTCCACAGCTAGGGCGACTGGCGACCATGTTCCAGGAATGGTTATGTCATTGTCAGCATAGCTAGGAATTCCAGCTGGGGAGTTCAGGGATTGTATGTGCACCTGGAAGTAAAGAAAATAATTTATTTTGTGCATCTAGAAAATTTTCTTTGTCAGAAAATTAAGAAACAACTAGTTAAATCCTAAGACGAAAATGACTCTTAGGAAAGGTAGCAGAAAATTTGTTTGTGTGTCCTAATAAGAATACTCAAACAGTGGAGCTCTGGCTTTATGAAATTTGCACCGCTTTTCTTGCAGATTTCTAGGTCAGTGCAATTATTTTTAGCTCGTAACATCATTTCCATCACATGCTATGGAGCTTTGAAGTATTAAAAAACTGTCAAAAACTTAGGTACAACGTCACATTTTTTGTTGCATATTTTTCAATTGTACGAGGTGAGTGTTGAAAATTGGGCAAAGCCTAAGTAACTACCATGTAGTAGATTATAAGAAGAACATTTAGGTAAAATCAAAGCAAATTCATTATTGACAGAAATAATCAACATGGCACAAGTGAACTCCTGGTTCAGAGGTCGTTACGCTACGTTATTTTGCCAATGAACACGCACAGTAAATAAAAAATAAAAGTTGAATCAAATGAAAATCATTACCTTTCTTGTCTTTGTATCTGACCAGAACAACAGATTCTTCTTGTAATGATAATCGAGTCCCGCCGCACCGGTCGAGTTGGCGATTAGCCGTACAGAGCGGGCGTGTATATCCATGGACAAGACGGCCCTCTCGTGCGCGAAGATCAGCTGGGGGGCCAGCTCGGGGGGCGCGTTACACTTGGAGCCACCCGTCAGTGTGTAGCCGGGGGCGCAGGAGCATTTGTAACCTACAAATTACAATGATCGTGTTATTTTTGTTCTATTGTTCTTTTTAAAAACATAAAGATTAAACAATTTTAGAGCATTTTAATATATTGCCTGCTGAAAGTCATGGTGGTGAAACACAAAAAAAATCTATTTTCGAATTAAGGTTAAACGAAACGTGATACCCATTCACAGATGGCGATAATTTAAATATTTTAGAAAAATACACTTTTAGCATTTAATGGTTTTAAATATTGAGAAGAATTATTTGTTGGCGGGTGTAAATACAAAATATGAAATAGAATAATTTGTTATTGTAATTTTAAAGGTCCATTTACAGATATCTGTAACAGCACGGTGATGGTACAATTCCGTATCAGTCCTTCAGCGATACCACGGTGCCTCCTATTCACACATGTCAGTGATTTCGTCAGTGCTTTTACAAATCCATCAGGTACAATGGCGCTATTGTCGCGATTGTCTAATTGTATTAGTTGCTATGGCTCTATTTAATACCACAGAACTGGCAAGAGGAGCAGCGTCAAGGAATATACTAAAATGGGTGCATGAAGCATGGCAGAAAAGAGAAACAGAAGGAGAATTTATGACATCGTACAAACAATTAATTAACGGTGAAAGGAAATTTAAAAATTGTTAGAAAGCTGCTCTAATATTCTTCTGCAGAAACTAAATTTAAAAAGCAAGATACTTGTTGACGGAAGGCTATATCACTCCATATTGCTTCCGACGCATCCACGATCCATCAAAAAATATTGTTGGCAATGGTACTCGTCTGTACTTGCTGGTGGCTACTCTGATACTGATAGCGCTGTGACGTCACTGATACGGATGTGTTCAGACGCGTTCATAGAGAATATACGAAACAATATTTTTTCCACTGTCACTGATGTTTTTTCAGTGGTGATATTGTGCTGTCACGGATATGTGTAATTGGAGCTGAAGTCCTTTAAGAAAATTATAAAAATACTGTATATGTTAGTTTTACAATAATACATTGTACTTTTATAAGTTTCTTGAAGGACTTGAGCTTTAAATCTCCAGTAACAATTTATTCCATTTCATATCCTGTGCATATATATCCCCCAATAAACAATTCATTTCAATATTTAAAAGCATTATGTGCTAAAAGTTTTTTTTTTTTTTTTTTTCTAAAATATTTAAATTAGCGCCATCTGTGAGCGCATATTACGTTTCATTTCGTCTTAAGACCACTAAATTGCCAATAAATGAGTCATTTTTTAGGTGCAAAAATGACGAAAGCATATCTCATCTCCTTACTACTAGAATTTGACATATGCCATGGGAGAGGGGGAAAAATGACGTCATGTTTGAGGGTGGGAGTGGTGCATGTCAGTTTGTGTCGACTATCGGACTTGCGACTTATGCCATTATGATTCTCCGCAGCCTATATTATAATTCAGTGTGAATAACAGTGTACATATATAGAGTTTTAAACAAGAGAGAGAAAAACAAGTGATTAATAAAAAATAAAAAATAAAAAATTGTGTAAATGGTGCATGTATGGAAAGCAGGTAATATTGAAGCAGCAACAAAGCTTGCTGTTTAAACACCACTTTATTGATGCTAAATATGTCAATATTTGAAGTGATTCTATTCAACAACAAGATTCCCCTCCCCACCAGCATGACGATTGGCAAGTTAGTTGTGCAGGTCAGGAGATAAACAGTATATGCTGTCAATGATGGAGATAACCACCGGGAGCACAGAAATTAATGCTCTCTATGATATGATCTTCTAATCAATCTGAAGAAATGTGCAAGAACTAACACATCTCTTTTGATCTGTAGATGGTTCATTCCGAGTATACTGAGAGAAAGTTGGTAGGATAGAGACACGGTTAGTAGCTACACTCCCTGAGGTAGAGAAATATTAGAAAATTCTGTTGCCGTTTTGTGGATTGTAGACTAATAGCTAGTGGTCATGTGGTAATTACCTCCTTCCCTGTTGGTGCAAAGCTGGTCGCAGAATCCCCACTCGGAGCATTCGTCCCTATCGGTGCAGGTTCTGTTGTCGGGGCTGATGACCCCTCCGGAGGGACAGGAGCAGGCGCCACCGTTGAGTGAGGCTATGCACTTGTACTCACAACCCAGGGATGGACATGAAGAGGTTGCTGAAATGGAAAAATGAAATATTATTGGTACTGTATATTTTGAATTGCTAAGGATTTTATGGTTAAAATAAGCTAGAAACAAATGAGCAGAAGATGTTTCTCAACCTATGAAATATCTCATCATTATTAAATGATGAGATGTATCAAAGCAGAAAAAATAATTAGCTTCAAGAGCGTCGAGATTGCCCATCGGATAATCAAAATTAACTTTTTTTTTCGTATATACGTATATAGAAGCAACTATTCTGAGGAAACTACTTATGATAAACATATACATTTTTTTAAATATCTAAACATATTATCCGGTAAGACGGTACAATTTACGAAAATATAATTATGCAAAAAAAAAAGTACATTTTTGAGTTATTATGAAAATAGAGTCAGTAGGAGCACGGTGGGCAGCACGCTAAATTATACCCTTGGCACATTAAGGAAATATTACGCCACGAGAGCTCGGCATTCCAAAGATTAAGGTATTACCACAACTTTTTTGTAGCCCCTAGTGAAACAGAGTAAAAGTAACTCCGCCACTGTGCCACAACAAAGATTCGTGCTACTAGATGCGTGATGTATGAACGAGCTTACTTAACACCAGTAATCTGCCGGGACTCAACAAAAGGGTAGTTGATTAGTATGAATATATACACCGGCATTTCTAATACTACATTCCTTTTATTGAAGTCTGTCGTAAAGTAATGTTATTGAAGCAAATTGATATTTTGTTTGAACTAGAATTTAAACTTTTCAATAGCAGATCTGCGTATTTCAAAAGTTTTATGTTTTCAGTGCATATTTAGTGCATTTTTATTGCATAACATATTATAATCTGGGTTATTTTATTGCGTATAATGTGTAATTAACATATTGTATCAAAACTCAGTTCATTAAAATATGTTTCTTACAGCAGGCAATTTCTTCGTCGGCCCCATCCTCGCAGTCCTTTTTCCCATCACACAGTTGCACCTTGGCGATGCAGCGTGGGGCGCCAGCCGGGCCGCCGCGGGGACAGAGAAACTTGTTATCCGGGCAGGCGATGGCCGTGCAGTTTGCCTCGTCCGAGCCGTCGGCGCAGTCGTGGTAACCGTCGCAGTGGAATGTAGCTGGGATGCACAGCGCATTAGCGCAGCGGAACTGCCCAATGTGGCATGGTGGGAAGTCTGGAATATGAAACAAAATACATATGTAGTTTTGAGGTTAATTTGATAAAAAGAGGATTCAGATACAGATAGTAGCGGTTTGTGGCTCTCATTGGGAGTTCAATTGGATATTAAAAAAGGGAGAAAAAATTTCCCTCATCTATAAATCCTACGTTTGTCTTTTCCATAAACATATATATATATATATATATATTTTTTTTTTTTCCCTAGATCTAAGGGAATTTAATTATAACACTGCACCAAAAATTAGAGAAAGATACATTTCGGCGATTGATTAAAGCATCTGTGATAAATGAATATAATATTGTAGGTTATAAAAAAAAAATTCAAAAATATTAACGCCGGAAGCCGAAAGTTTTTTTTATACATAAAGTAACATTATCAGTTAAACCACGATAATCACAGAAAAAAATCTATTGGTTTTTGCAAAATACTATTCCATACAAATTTGGTGTTAACAAATCCCATAGACACTGCACACCCGAGCAGCTAACAAATTCCTAAGGTTTGCACACTTCCACGGTTTGCCTCTGAAGTAATCAGTATGTATTTTGTATGAACTATTTCTTAAAACAGAAAGTCCTATAGGTGCTGAAATCATAACACACGCATGGGATTTTTAGACCTGGTCTCGGGCAGCATTAATACGGATGGGTGGATTTTTTAGCACAGTATTTGAATAGCGTGCTGTTTAAAGTGTGGTAAAATTAGAATACAAGTTTGTCTTAATATCTTATCTTTGTTGACTACTGTCAAAGGTATAAGGTGAAACATGAAAGAAAGCGCAATGGGTTTATAACATGAGTGCTTCCGGGAGCCATGCATCTATAGTTCTGTTGGCTATAGACAGTAGTTCTGTGTTGTTTGTGTGTATCAGAGATAGGATAAAGTATTTTTGTGTTTCGGTCATCCATTAAAAAGTTACAACTGCCTGGAGTCAGTGAAACGTGGAACTATGACAATCCTATTTGGGGAGTGTTGTTTGATTGAAGGGAATGAGGGAGGGAAGAGGAAGGCTAGAACTGGCTATTCAGTTATGATCACTGAACAAAACTAAAGCCATTTCAAGTAACATCTCGATCTTTAACGGTGGTTTCTCTGGACCTACTTAGTATCCTATGCCGATAAAGGTAAGGCAAGATATGCTTGTGTCTCGAGACATTATAGCAATATGGGACACATGTATTTTGGACATGTTCCAAATGTTTTTGGGTTTTTTTCAGTAAAGAGGAACCATACACTGTGTCTTCATAGTTTAAGATTATCAGTAATAATCGTCGGTACGTTTACTGATATATAATCTCTTATATTATACTACAGACGAAGCGTTGAATAGCACCAATGTGACTTCTTTCCAACATCCTCATACCTTAACCTACCGTCCATTAATATTCCAAGGTTGCACACAGCATCAACATAGGGATTAGTGGTATAGATTAGGTGTATTGATGAACGAGCGTGCTAGCCAATGATAGCAGGAACGGTCCTGTGCTGGTGCAATTGGAGCAGTCCTCTCCGGGCGTCGACTTGTCAAGGCACGAGGGCGCTGATAGTACTAGCTGACACAGCGCCCTTGAGGTTATTTTTCACTAAAGCGGCGTTATATAAATCACCCAAATATGATTAATTCCAGTAATTACTGCTTAGGCGTGTGTTAACGCGCCCAACGCCTATATACTTAGTAGATATATTAATTTTAAAAACCTCGTAAAACTCCGAAGCCGCGAAGGAGCGCGCCAAAATAAAACCGCATATTAGTTCTGTTTGTAGCTCGCGTACGCATTTCTCCATCATGTCGACAAATAATATGGGTTCAGCGGATTTAGTAGGATTATTTCTGTTATCACAGGTTGACGGGATCGTCGTAAGCGATTTTGGAGTTAATTTGGTTTTGAGTTTGACAAAGGCAAAGGGCGCCAAAATTTTACTTGGACCAGGCGTCGTTTGGCTCAGGGCCTGACCTGAATGCTAGTCATTCGAAGGAGTAATAGAATAATATAATTTTCTACTTACGGCAGCCGGTCTCATCGGAGTTATCACCGCAGTCATTCTTGTGGTCGCATTTCTGCGTGGCGTCCACGCAGCGCTGGCCGCCCTCGCAGCGGAACTGGTCGAGGCGGCACGCCACGCCCGGGCAGCCCTCCTCGTCCCGGCCCGAGCGGCAGTCCACGTAGCCGTCGCAGCGCTTGTCGCGGGGCACGCACGAGTCCGCGCCCGGCGCGCCCGAACCGCCCGCCGCCGCAGCCGACGTGCCGCAGTGGAAGTCGTCGGGCTGGCACTTGCGGTACGCTGGAAAGAAATAAGGAAAATGTCAATTATAAGCTATTTTCATTGATGTATACAATATACAGGCATAGATATATTACGACCCACAACAATTGCGTCCGTAATGACGTGGTTAATACACAGTTACAGTTGGGATAATACCATCGAAATAATAAAAAAAGTATTTTCAGTATTTTTAGGTATTGTAAAAACAGGTTAACTTTCTGAAACTGTCAATATTGTCTTTACGAACATGAATATTAATTTAAATATCAATAATTCGTTTGTTTAGTACAGAAAACATGGCGGTTCGTGCCCTATCATATTGGGTGTTCCATCAGAGATTAAAAACGTAAGAAAAAAATCCTTCGATATATAAAAAAATAATTATTTTATTTTCCATATTATATACATTTCCCACAAGATCTAAAGGAATTTCATCATAACACTGCACCGGAGATTGGCGACCCAGCAACATGAAGCAATTCGGCGATTCATTAAAACGTTCGCGGCTAATGAATAATATAATGTCGTAGGTTACAAAATATAGTTTTTTAAACGAAAATCACATTTTACGTCAGAAACTTTACTGTTCATTTTTAATATAAAATAGTTTCATCTTTAGAAATCTAAAAATCATCTTTTTTTAAAACACGATAATCACAGAAAAAATCCATTGATTCTTGTAAAATATTATTCCATACAAATTTGCTTTTAACAAATCTTCATATAGCTGCGCACACGGTTGACTTGTAGATTTCGAAGGATTGCACACTCGGCATGGTTTCCCACCGATGTGCCACGAGAGTGACGATGTATGAACTATTTCTTAGGACAGAAAGCCCATAGATGCTGAATTCATAATATTCACATTACGGGATTCATTTCGGAGTCGCTCTTGGGCAGCGAATTAGAATGGGGCGTTGTTTAAAGTGTGGTAAAATTATGATACAAGTTTGTTTATTTTATTTTATTTTTATTTTTATGTGAGTTCACTGCACAAACGCACTTTAGATAAAACCGCCACTGTTATTAATCATATTATTTTTAAATATATTTATTAGTTTGTTTAGTACAGAAAACATATGAGTTTTGCAAGAAATTTTCGACTGCTAACTAGGAAGATTTTTCTATTTCAGGACAGTCAAATGAGTTGATTATCAAGGTTCCATGTTCGTAAAGACGATATTGGAAAAGATTATGTTAGGTGGGCTGACGATTTGAAGAGAACCGCGAGCTTAGAACGGGTGAGCGCTGCCAATAATCAACAAGCATTGACACATTTGACGCCGGAGGCTCACCGAAGGTTCGGCTAATACTTTGTGTTGATAAGTGACAATAATAAATATTGTAGGAGTAAAAGAACAGAAACGCGTATGTCAGAAAAAAAGAAGTTGCACATTTAATATTAATTGAAAAGGGCGAATAGAAACCAGAGGCGTGCTGCTCATATAGGCACATAAATACTGCCTGAACTACCCAACTCGCATAATAATATAAATAATATTAAAATGCATAAAATCATTGCAAGAAATGAAGTACCAAGCACGAAACACCACAACGTGTTAAAGGCAGCAACTAATTATGCAAAATGATGTACACGTCATATCCAAATGTTGAATCTGTTCTATACATTCAATTCGTACACGTGTAGGCAATGCGTGTCAATGGACGACTCGTTTGGATTAGTGTCTAAAAAGCAGCGCTTTTCGGCATGCCAGCAAATGTATCAACCAGTGCCATCTGTCGGTACATCTATTAATTAGAACAACTTTACTAATGAAATAATGATAATATCATTTTGACTTTCTTTCAAAATATTGTCTGTGTTTTTTTAGCGAAAATACATGGAAATCCAATATCCAAAAATTTGCATGTAGTATGCAAAAACAAAGCGGTTATTTGGATATTTGATGTGGCTTAGGTAATCCTAACCAACAGGCTACAACCAGCAGCTTAGCCATTCTTGGCGAAAACTTGCACGAAGGTTGTCTGGGGTAAGCTATTTAAATATTAAATATTACGCTGTTTTCCTACTGGCTACCCTGATTACAAACTCTATGCGCGCCACTGATAGGAACGTAGTTTGCAAATTGTGGGAAACCATAGCAATGAAAGTAGTTCGCCGCAACCGCCAGTTAGAAATTTGAGGTGGGTACACATCTATTTCCCTCAGAAAGTCGGGGGCAATCTCAGATTCAAATAAGTCAAAGTAAAATACCCCCTTCAAAGAATTAAAGTCAATGTCGGAAATTGTAATACTGGAAATGTTTTGCCCTCGTTCTGTCATGATATTTGTATTTTAGTACCTATCTAAAATATGTCTGCTCAAATAAAAGTCATAAACTTCCTGGGATCAACGTACACTATACGTGTTGTAGAAACATTTCCGCAGGGATTACAATTTACTTATTTATTTATCATATTATTATAAAATAAGATTAAACTTTATGTCTTTTAAAACAATACTGATTTTTTTAAATATTGATGGGGTTATTAGTAGCTAGCTGGTGTACACATTTGATTCTCAGTGATAAGATTGCGGGTTTAATTCCCACCGCAAGGATATTTTTCATTTACCATGGTCTCACAAAAAATCGCGAACGGTAAGTTCTAGCGTCACGAAATGTGTACAGATTTTCTTATCTGGAACTTCAAGGTCAACGGAACTATTTTAAGTTCGCTAAGTCATCTCTGTCATGAGCTATGAAACTATGAGATATCAATTTAAGTGTAAAAAAGACAAGACGCCATATTGTTGTACCTTATCATTCAAGGGTAATAAAGCAAGTTGGACCTTCCACACGACTGGTTTGCCAGATTTTAACTAAAGCCACTACGTCGAAAGGTTCGATCATCCGGTCGTATTTTTCTAAAGCTGGTAGGCTTGACTTCAGGAAAAGATCACCGGATTGCCGAACCTTTCGACGCGGTGGCTTCAGTTAGTATCTGGCAAACCAGTCGCGCGGAAGGTTTTTATAAGTGGGTACTGCCACTTTACGTTTTAATGTTGATTATTTAAATTAACCATATAAAAATGGTTTTACAACTGTCTTGAAGAAAACTAATAAAAATATTATATACATAAAATAATGCTCAAAGATTTCCCTATCGCTTGGGATGGAGTGATTCAAATATAATTAGAAAGAAAGATCCTCAAATTCATCTGTTAGAAATTGCTCAACAATTCTTATTTTGTAAATTGCAAAGTTGACAAACAATTCTATGAAAGTACCCTTTTTAGCGGTTAATTTCGAGAATAATTATTTTTTTTTATATATTTTATGGCAACACTCAATTAAACGTCCGCGTGAAGCCCGCAAGACATTAGGCCGTATATTTATTTTTTCCCTCGGCGAGTCGGCGATAAATCGGCACCGGGGTTAAACATTTGACCAAAGGCGGGTAGGTACTAGGTTAGGTACCCCCCTACCCCCGAGTCGGGCCTGCCTACAAAAGGTCGGATAAAAATAAATCTTTTATGAAAACCATTTGAGCTTAAGCCACCTTAAGCCCTTCACGTTTTTATTTTATTTGCGAACCGATTGGAAAAAAACTTTTCACTTTGACCAAATTGAACGGTGGATAAAAAAAATATGAAATGTAAATGGAGGGGATTGTTTTTTAAGGGATATTTTAAATCAAACCTTTTTAGCCATGGTAACTTTTCCAGAATTCATGTTAAAATGTTCGAATACAAATTCAAATACAGTAAATTCGAACACTCTACATAGGCCGCTCAAAATTGTACCTATTATGTTAAAGTTAGTAGGATATTATGCTCAGATAAAATATACATTTTTAAATGAGGTACATGTTATTATATTACGTTTCTGCATTGTTCACGATTGATTCCCAACGTTCTGACAGTTTTTAGTTTCCATATAAGAAAAAATAGGGTGGTTCGCAGCTGAAGAGGAGGTCAAGCCAATTTTGAAGAGCAGAGTCGTTATTAACGGAGATTATTCGGTTATTGTTGTATGGATAGCGTAAAATATGAAAATCTGATAGAGCATGATTAGGAACATAGGGCGAATGTGAAATAACTTGCCAACCGAGCCCTGGTATAGCCACTTTTGAAATGTTTGCAAATTGGCGTCCTCCCCGTAAATGGTACAAATTGTTTTTACAGATATACGTTGTTAGTAGTGGCGTGCAGTCCATAAAGGCTGAAAATCTGTGCCCAACTTAATAAAAATGAACCATAAGAAGAAATCGAAATGCGATCTCTCCATGAATTTGGTAAGAAACTATTACGTTAACTCGTTCAGTTGGCCACAACGATCTGCGGAAGATGATAATAAAATTTATTTTCCAGTATTTTTAATGAATCATTTAGAACCGGAGTCTTCCCTCAATCATCGACAGTAATACAAATTCCCAAAATTAATTTTAAAAAAACACACACACAAAAAGTAAAGAATTTATACCAACAAACATGTTACCTAAATTTGAACAAATACTGGAAATAGTTGCAAAAGGGCAATTAACTAAGTATATAGAAGAAAATAATATATTGTGCGATGAACAATTTGGATTTAGAAACAGAAATTCTTGTGAAACGGCAAATATTATTATAAATGTATGGAAAGAGGAAAATGATGAAAATAAATATATAATAGCTGTTTTTCCGTCTTTCAAAAGGGCCTTCGAAAATATAGTTAGAAAATTAATTATAAAAAAGCTGAAGGCAATTGGAGTTGAAGGAATGGCATTGACATGGTTTGAAAACTACTTATGTAACAGGCTAGAGGTCACAAAAGTGAATATGTGTAAATCAGAACCTTTAATAAATGAACTGGGAGTGCCACAGGGGTTCGTACTAGGACCACTTTTATTCATCATTTACATAAATGATATTATTCAAGTCATAAAAGAGTGCATAAGATTATTTGCGAATGATGCACTTATTTATATCAGAGGTAAGGATTATGAAAGTATACTTGAGAAAATCAATGATGATATTAACAATGTTTCCAAATGGCTGAAAATTAACAAATTAATCTCAAAAACAAAGTATATGATCATTGGTAACCGAAAATACGATGAACGTCATCAAGTGATAATAGACGGTGCTTGGAAAAGGTAAATAAAATAAGTAATAATAATAATTGGATTACTTCTATAGCGCCGTTTTCGTGGCAAAATCACCTCAAGGGAACTAAGGGAAGTACTTGGGAATAATATTAGACTCAAAGATGACTCTTGAAGAAAATGCCGATTTTATTGCAAAAAAAATGGTTAAAAAACACGTTTATAAATTTATAAAACAATTGTTGCATCATACATAAACTAATGTTCTAGTGTTCTCTATATAAGTAATGTACGTAGCTTAAAAAACTCCAAATAATCCAGAATAGAGCAATGAGTAAAATTTTAAAGCATAATACATACAAATCAATACAAAAAATGCTCAAGGAATTAGATAAAATACGTGTTAAATAAAGAATTTTCTACAACGTTTTAATTTCATTTACAAAGTTTTAAACAATTTACTACCACCTTACTTTAGAGACAAATTACAATAAAGACTTCCACACACACCATACAAGTCAGAAAGAAGATATTAGACTAAAAAAATAAACAAATTCAAAATACAAAATTGTTTACTGTATAAAGGCATTCAAATGTGTAGCTTACTACCCAGTGAAATAAGAAAAATATATACGTAGATTAAGTATATTTAAATTAAAATGTAAAAATTACATATGTTCATATTAGAGTGGAACTAATTTAAGTTTAATAAATAAATAAAATAAAATGTCCATTTTAAAATATTTAATCCACAATTGAAAACAACACGCAGCCTACTTCTGGTCATAGATCAATGAACGCCATTGGTTGTTTGTACTCGTATACAGAAGAAACAAAAGGATATTATATCGAATTGTTTGTTTTTTATAGTTGACACGGCAATTTGTTTTGCCAACGATTAATTTTTTTTATACAAATTGAATAATTCAAGCCCAATATAGACAATATCCAGTCAAATAAAACTTTGGTATCAAAGTGACATTGACGAGATTTTTTTTTAAAGATTTCGAAACCAAAAACTTATTTTTTCTAATTTTGAAACTGTCAATTCATGGAAAAATTCCATATTAAAATGATTTTTTTTAAATTAAAAAACCTGTAAATAAGTGGAAAAAAGTTAATTTAAAAAAAAATCATTCCAAAAACTTATTATTTATCGTGAAATTATTGAATGTTTGCATCGAATTTCAAACGTTTTCTATAAATAAATAATTAATTTTTGAATAGATTAAAACATCGCTAAAGTGTAATACGATCTTCCATTGAAGATGGCATTTTTATGGCAAGGTTTAGGCATCGTTACTTAGGAACTTAAGGGTAAAAAAATGTAAGGAACGCTCTTCAAAAATATGGATGGTAGTAAAGCCTTTATACGATTTATGTAGCGGTTTATTTACGATCATATTCGGCTTTTTTCAGGCATCTTTTAGAATATACAACCATTTTCGAAATCTGAACTGAGCAACAAATAAGGCAAGTCCGAAAAACAGCAGAAGGAAGTATGGGAAACCGTTAAAGGGAAAGAGGCATTGATTTATGGCAAAAAACAAAGAAAATAAAATGACCCTCGAAAGAAGTGTTTGAATAATATGATAGTGATAACAAATGCGGCAACTATCAAAGCTACAAAATTAGGTAATAATATGGGTAACTAAAACGGTTCCATGATAATTCAACAAACGTATGAATCGGCACAGTTTTTAAAAGTGATATAAAGTCAATGAAAGAGTAAGAAAAAAAAATCTAGCCTCAAAACCTAATCGAACTTAACTTAGTTAACCATTTAAAATAGTAAATAATAATTTTTAATTTCTTCAAAAGATGTATAATAACTTTGTGGAGTCATATTTATTAAATTAATAACAGTAACTATTCAACAATTGTTTAAACCACAGTATTTAATATGTAAATATCTAAATGTTTCAGAAGCAAAGCTCCCCTCGAAATTAATTAATTAAAAATTAAATAAATTGTAAACTCAGCCAGGTTAGATTAGATTTTAAGAGAAGTATTTTTTTCATAATTACGATGAATTTATATCACTTTTATAAAAGTATGCCGATTCTGTGTTGATTTGTTCGGTCACCAACTAAAACAGCAAATTTCAAAGCATCAAAATTCGGTAAGAATGTAAATTAGCCAAGTTTAAAAAAATATAAATTAGGTAAGCACATAGGCAGATAGCTACGTATTTACAGTAGAACAAAAACTCCGGAAAATTTTAAGTTTTTGAAGCAACAAAATTAGGTAAACAGAAACCGCACATTGGGGAGGTCGATTAGATTTTTGATATTATATTCAGGTATTTTACAAATAAAACCCGCAATAAAAAAGGCAGGCGTTCAAATTCCGAAGCAATAAATGGGGCATCTATTTGAAGCTAATAGTATTCGGGTAGAACGGAAGCTAGTTTGCCTAACTGTTTAGTTGTCGCCCCAGGGCGTGAAATATAAGGGGTCGTGATCCCAGGAACGAAAGCCATAAAGCATTTTCAACAAATAAAAAGCCTCATTACAATGCCGAATAGATTTAACATTTACCAGAGATTTAAGCACGGTGCTCTTCTATGTGGGGATGGTCAGATTGGAAAATTCACGGGATAATGGTAGGTCGATACAACTAAGGTAGAGCAGGCACAGAGGTGGGAAATTAGTAAAATTGAAGAAAAAAACAATAAATAGTATTGTATGTAACTACCTATAATATATTTAACATTTCCTTGCCGGTGCTGTCAACTCAGTTGACACGCCTCTAATTATTTTTAAATATCTCTGTAAATACACTAAATATAGTGTTTATATTTTAAGTAGTCATTTCGCAATATTGGATCAAATAATTACAGTACCTATACAAGTATTTATCGAAAGCGACAGAAAAAAATGTACTGTCGATAAATAGGAAATAAATCAGTCAATATGTTATACGTATGTGTGTGTGTGCGTTGCTAACTTGTCGAGTGATGCTCTAACGAGCTAGAGAGGCGCGGGGTTTTACTTGCTGTGCCATGATGCGCGGTCGTTAGTAGCAGCTGGTGGCCTGCCGGCAATGATGGACGTATCGTGCGTTTTATCAGCACTCATTTACAATGTTTTACTTATATATACGTATACACATATCTACTATCAATAAAATGATTTATATAAGTAATAAATGTAATTTATTCATTTTTATCGCACCTAAAATTTGCAACTCGGACATCAACTCTAAATGTGCACTGGGTGTACAGCACTGGTGCTAGCAGAATTTTCCACCACCGTTGAAAGTTCGTATACTAGAGACACGAACTATATGATCTAAATCAAGTAAACTAAATCAACATAAAATAAAACTAAGAATGCTGGGCGGATGAACGAAGAAAACTAAATCAACATTTTTCATTCCCTGCCAAGAAAGTCCCTTTAACTGCTCCCCAACCGTCTGAGCCAGTGAGACTATGGCATTCCCAATTGGGGAATGTTGTGAGGCTGAAGGTATTGGGAAGGAGTAAAGGGGAAGGTGAAGGTGGGGAAATACCTGGCTATTCAGATCTGGTCACCAAACACGGCTAAAAGCCATTTCAAGCAACGTTTCAATTCTGAATGGTGGTCTTTCACCAGGGCGATACTGAGAGTATCTTCCACTCTGGAACGTGCGCAAATATACTCTATATTATTTTTAAATGAATTAATTGTGAAACAACACAAATTAATTAAATAAAAAATTACTTGCGCACGCCGGGATTTGAACCCGCGACCTTCGGATTCGTAGTCGAGAGCCTTACCCCTCGACCATGGAGGCCGTCAACATAAAACTAAGATTGCAGTGCGGATGTTCGAAGAAAACTAAATCAACATAAAATAAAACTAAGAATGCAGTGCGGATGAACGAAGAAAACTAAATCAACATAAAATAAAACTAAGATTGCAGTGCGGATAAACGAAGAAAACTAAATCAACATAAAATAAAACTAAGAATGCAGTGCGGATAAACGAAGAAAACTAAATCAACATAAAATAAAACTAAGAATGCAGTGCGGATGAACGAAGAAAACTAAATCAACATAAATAAAACTAAGAATGCAGTGCGGATGAACGAAGAAAACTAAATCAACATAAAATAAAACTAAGAATGCAGTGCGGATGAACGAAGAAAACTAAATCAACATAAAATAAAACTAAGAATGCAGTGCGGATGAACGAAGAAAACTAAATCAACATAAAATAAAACTAAGAATGCAGGGCGGATAAACGAAGAAAACTAAATCAACATAAAATAAAACTAAGATTGCAGTGCGGATGAACGAAGAAAACTAAATCAACATAAAATAAAACTAAGAATGCTGGGCGGATGAACGAAGAAAGAAGTGTAATTAGAATATATGACGCAAAAAAAGTGGTAGAAGAAGTCAAGGACGCCCGAGGAAGACATAGCACGATCGGATAAATGAAATACTTCAATCGTGTCAACTCTCTAGGTCGACGAAACTATTTTCAGTTGATAATGTAATCTCCATCACGAGCTATGGAGGTTTTAAATATATTTTTAATTGTGAAAAATAAGACGAGACATTTAATCCACGTTTTTAAGTGTTCAATACAAAACAAATATACACGGTTTCCGGAAACTAGTGTATCTACAAAACACAGCGAACGCAAACGAAAGCTCAAATCAAAAAAAGATATAGCACAAAATCAACTGAAAATGAGACATAGATTCATTCACTAGTTTCCCGTTTGTGACCACTAGTTTCCGGACACCGTATATACAAATATTTAAAAGAATAAAAATAATGCTATCATTAAGTTCTGCTAGTTGGCGCAAAGTTTTATCGTGACAGCTGTGTCAACATTGAAAAATGAACACATGAAAACACAAGAAACAAACTTACAAATGTAAAAATAAAAGCAGGTATTTTTGAGAATTAATTACTGTTTTATTATTTGCCCGATTCCGTGCCGCCCTTGGAAAATGTTTCACTGCCACGCACGCCACATTATTATTTCGGCAATATTATATTATGAATGGAATCCTCAATGCTGGAATATAATTTTAGAATTACGGAATATGGTGGCGATAATCAACACGTGGTGCCACGTGTTAATGCGTTAATTACGTGGCTGTGCAAATAGTCGTGAGTAAATAAAGGTAGTAGTAATATTCAACATGGCGTGTTCAATATAATAACATACAATGTATACGAATGAGCCACTTACATGATTAAAAAAAAAAATTATGGGAGCAATAATTTTTTTTTTACATATTTTTAAAAAGTAATTTGTTAAAAATGGTTCCATGACAAAGGAACAGTGCTTTATAACAGAACATTGAAGAAAAAAACCACACACACACACACACAGAACCTAATCTAAAACAACTTATCACTTTACCGTGTTCTGTTTTGTCACTGTTGTTTTTTCCGGTCACCGTTAAAACTGTATTACTTAGTATGTTGTTATTTTAAAAGCGCACATGCCAAAATTAATGTGTTTATAACGTACAGTTAACCTAATCATCTTTTTAACTGTACGTCTAAAATGTTTTTATTCTTCTTCTTTTACACACTGCCTTCTTTATTAATTTTGTCACCTCTTTTATAGTAATGTATTCGAAATTCCCTCTCAATAATTTTTTTAATATTCTAGCATTACTATTTGAATATAATACATTTCAAATATTTTAATTTAACGACGCCTAATCTGTCATAACATCACATTTAAATATTTTATTGTACACGAGAACAGGTTTCTCCTAACAAGGTAATGCACAACCATATAGTAATTAAATTGTTTGGTAAAAAAAATACCTACCTGCATAATTGTAGCATTCTTTATGACGTTTGAACAGCCTTTTACAAAAAAGTGGATGTAAATCATAGTGAACAGCTGTCTTTTTTAAGTAAGATATTGAATGCCAAATGACATTACAAACCAGCCAACTATTATAGGGTTTAAAATGATAGAAATAAGTTAAAATAATTAAAGATTGGTGACAATTTCGTTTAAATGATATGCGGAAAGTAACGTTCATTTCATTATCAGTTTTAAAAGGCTGACCCAGTGTCCCCATATAAAAAAATATAGTGTGGAGTTTTATAAAAATAAATAGAGAACAAACGAATAATCGGGTTATTTTCATATACTGACGTCAATGTTACAAAAAAAAATATTTTTGTAACATTTCAGTATTCTTATCAGAAAAATCTATTCATAATATAATATATTTTAAAGCCAATTCAAAATACTTGTATGTTGCTCATTTTATAGCTCACGTACAATAATACACGCACAGTAAGTGGCTGTATGTAATTACAACATCTTTTTATGTGTGCTCAACCCAAGTGCGGGGAGTTAATGTTCCCTGGGGGATGGAAGCATTTTATCGTGTTCTGTTTGTGTTCCAACCCCCCGATGAACAGATTAAAGAAACATAGGTACACATTTATAATTCATATGACATTCGGTTTATTCTTATGGCATAGTAACAGTAACAATAATCATTGCAAATCATAACATGTAATTATCTAAACGTGACCTAATTTCTTCGCAGGGGGTGGCACAAAGATTGGACAGCCACAAAACTCTGTCTTGGCACACACGACTTGTATCGTTCACATTCTTACATCGTTTCATACGTAATCTTCTGATATATTAATTATATTATTATAGAATGAGTCAGTGGTGAACAACCATAGTTAAACATTCTAACATTAATTTGTTGCGATCCAATGTGATAAATATAATGTCACAGTAGTAATTCATAAAAATAAAGCTAAACTTTCAGAGTGGCGTATCGAACTGCATCAAATATATATTTAAAACGAACATTAAATGACCATATTTATACAAGAGAGATATACCACAGAATTTTTATTTTTAAAATTTTATTTTATTTAGATACATACATTTATATAGCATAATATATATTGTATACTAACTAATCACATTTAAGAATACATAAACAACTGAAAATAATTAAAATTAAAATTGGTACAAGTGCTATTCTGTCTTTTCAAGTCGATGTTAGTTCCCAGATAGGCAGATTGCCTGCTCTAAGGAACCAAAAGCTTCCAGTTAGGGGTGGTATAATATGAATTTGGTAAATATTGTTTTTCTTTAATCTATCTACTATAATTTTTCAAACTCCCATTTACCGAAGCCAATTAACGATTTGGTTATTATTGGACCGATGTATGTTGCAGGTTTTAATATTTATTTCTGGAGAGATTTTACCATGTATTTTCGATCCCAGATACATGTATAATGTCTTTTGATATTTTTCCATCTCCCGTGACAAGAAGATGCCTTTCTACTGTGACCTTTTGTGATATTATATTTACGATAGATTTTTTTTTGATTTTATCTACGTTTTACTTTTGTGAACGTGGTTTTTTAATAAGGAAAATAAATTGTTTTTTAAAATGTCTAATACAAATTTGCTACATTATTTTTTTATTTTTTATTAATATTTTATAATAACTTGCATCACTTATTTTTAATTTTTGTCCGTGTTTTTAATTTGTTCTATTTTATTATTATTATTTGTCTATTCCTGTCATTATTTTTAGTAGGTAAATTGATTATCCTGAAGAGGGGAGCTTTGCTCCTGAAACATGAAGATATTTACAAATTAAATAGGGCGGTTTTTAAATAAAGTAATAATTATTGATTTAATAAATATGACTCCACAAAGTTATTTTATATAATTTTAAGAAATAATTATTTGTAAATTTGAAAAATGAACGATGATACAGTGATCTCTCATACAGTGATTTGTATAAAATTAATAATTTAAGAACGACAATGTAAATGATAGTTTCGGATAAGTTGTAGCATCATGGTATCCCATCGGTTTAAGAAGAAAACATTCCATTTACAAGCAATCAAAACAAAAATAACATGAATCTGATATTGTAATGATTTATGATTAATGAAACGAATATTTCTGAATGGCCCTAATAAAAGTTCGTACATTCAACGAAACGAATAACACAAGTTACAACTTGGACTACTTGAACTTTTCAAAGAAGTTATTAATGTAAATATGTACGAGAGAAACGTGTGTGAATTGCCCCGGTGAAAGACCACCGGTCAGAATCGAAACATTGCTTGAAATGGTTTTAGCCATGTTTAGTGACCAGATCTGAATTGCCAAGTACTTCAAATATGCCTACTTCAGCTTCATACATACACAAAATGAGGATGCTATAGTCCCACTGACTCCGGGCATTTGGGACTATTATGCGGTATTCACGTAAAAAGCATTCGTGTTTCCATTCTTCCCCCACTCTTATCTATCTATATTACTGTTGCTTTTCTCCCTGTCACCCGATACATTAAGAAAAAAAGTATTTAAAAAAAATTGATTTAAATTTCTATTTTTTTATAATTTTTTTTTATATGAATACCGCACAAGAGTCCTAACTGCTCCCAACCGTCTGGAGCCAGTGAGACTATAGCATTCCCAATTGGGGAATGTTGTGAGGCTGAAGGTATTGGGGAGGGGAAGGAGAAGGGGAAGAGGAAGGTTGGGAATACCTGGCTATTCAGATCTGGTCACCAAACACGGCTAAAAGCCATTTCAAGGAACGTTTCAATTCTGAATGGTGGTCTTTCACCAGGGCGATACTGAGAGTATTTCCACTCTGGAACGTGCGCAAATATGTATATATTATTTTTAAATGAATTAATTGTGAAACAGCACAAATTAATGAAATAAAATTTACATGCGCACGCCTGGATTTGAACCCGCGACCTTCGGATTCGTAGTCGAGAGCTTACCCCTCGACCATGGAGGCCGCCAAGGACCATTATCCTATTACACAAAATACAAAACACGAAACGAGAGAAACAAAAACTACAGAAAAATAACAACACATACATAATAAATAAATGAAGCAATGACAAAAATATGCATTTGAGATGACATTCGAGTCAAAGCCTGATCAAGGTTTTGGTAGAGTCCATCATTTTAGACATAATAAATGATAATCTTCGAATTTTATTTTCGTAAAGCCCGACAAAAATCATTAGACCGGTACCAAAACGGTAGTTAACAAGTCTTGACATTCTGGATAGCGGAGAATGGTACCCATAATTAGAAGTGTTGATTTAAGTAAAGCAATTCACTTATTTAAGCAAGCAAGTTTCCGAGTCTACGGCACGGAATGAACTGGTTGAGTTGTAACATAGAAGGTGAGTTAATAATACAATTAATTATTTTGAAAATGCAAATGAGATCTTCCTAAGATTTCCTAAGATTTTTTATTGAAGAAATGGCTAGTTGGAATTCTAATAATGTTATTATTTAAAAAATAATATTTTTAAAACAAAAGCGACGATAGATGATTCGATATCTTTTATTTGAATGCAGCAGTTTTGGGTACAGTTTTCACAACAAGCATAATATAAAAATATTTCGCACGTTCCGGGTCTGGACATAAAAGTCCAGGGACGGCCGATGGTAAATTTGTCAATGACAGGGCGCGAATGATGGAGGCCATTTGCCTACGGATAAAATTGGGTTTGATTCGAAATTCGAATGTGGATCCGAACCACGCCGCAACTCATCAATCCCGGGGTGCGCGAGTGTGGAACTGCGGGTGGCGTACGGAATACACGTAAGGCAGTGGCGTGTCATGAAAATTTCCGGTAAAAAAGGACGGAGATTGGTATCTTTACACCAATTACGGTATGAAAAAAACGTAATTTTTTATTAATATATTGCAGTTTTCCGATTTTCCAGTACAAAGAGTTCGAGGTTGATACATTTATAGCAATATGGGTTTTAAAAAATCACTTTATATATTGATGTTCAATTCAAATTTACAGATTTTTTTGATACTATTTTCATCCATTAAAAGAGGATTGGAAATTCAAATTCTTCCCCCAGATTCAAAACTAATAGAAAAGTTTAATGAGAAGAAGTTAAGAATTAAAGTTTGACAAGGTTAATGAAATAACCTTAAAAACAGCAGTTAAAATGGCATAGAAGACGCATCTAATTACACGATAGTAAATTAAATAACTGTAGTTCGCCTCAGTACAGGACCCCCAAATGAGGAGAACTAAGAAAAACACAAAAAAAGAACATACAGTTTACAAAACATAGTAATGAAGATACCATTTTGTATTTTAGACTGTTCACATTTTAATACTTACACCTTATTTTGAATTTTCACAAGCTTATTTATATAGGCAAAATAACTTTAAAACATACGTACTTAATTACTTAGAAAAATATGGTCACAAAATGGAGATTCGGACTGGATGATTGTTTCATGAAAAAAATTACTTACATTAAGCTTTTTTCTATGGATAATTCATTTAAAAAAATGTTACGGAACGCCTCTGGTATTACGTGAATTCGATGTTAAAATATATCCCGCATGGAATCGAATAATCGTAATGAAATAATGTTTCACGTGGCATGGTATAAAAATAAACAGAGTCCTTAATTTTAAAACGGTTGTAAAAATACTATTCATTCGTTGATTTAAACTCGCCGTGTGTGATTGTTGATTTAACAGGTTCAGCAAAGGGGAATGTTTTATCTTTTAACCTTAGGCGCCATTTCTATATATAAATATATCTTTCAATCTTACATTTTTTATTACTTAACCGCTCTACCCATACGAACCTACGTGATACGGTCGCTATATTATCTTCCGAACGCAACAAGCCGTATCTCGTACGTTCAAGTACAAAAAAGCTATACCCGAAACCCACAAAACATTCATATACGTCAAGTTTTTTCCTGCGTCATCTCGTTTAGTATTTCTAGGTCAGCTGAAGCTAACGGCTGTGTTCGGGTATTTTCGTCTCTTCCATACAAGTTACGTCACTAGTCACACGTATTGTTATTGCGAAATCTAATGAAAAAAACAATGTTTTTTTACCTACTTTTTGAATAATAACCCAAAGGTCGGGCGGTTAAAATCATATTATTATAACTCTCAAGATAATAATCTATATAAATTACTTTTATACATATTGAAAGGTGGCTCAAATCCCGGTACTGTAAGGAATGGGAGAGGGCACTCGGAATGAGACAATCCAAAGTACTCACACACGGACCAAACCCCAGACGAACCAGGCAATTACTCAATATGAACAGAAACTCACGAAGAGAACTAGTAAGACTACAAACGGGGCACTGCCACATCAGATGGATACACGCAACTGTTGGAAATGGAAAACACAAATAGATGCGGAAATCTGAAGAGGATGAATAGACGCCGGGACACTGGCGTGTGACACCTTGATGGGAAGAAGGCTCAGCTACCTTGGAAGACAGATTGTGGAACCAGCAATGTTCAATGAAAATCCTGATGAACTTTATCAAAGGGTTATTGGTTACTGGTTAAGGAATAAGGTAAAATGGGAGATAGCACAATTGGCCTATGGGCTGAGTGCTCACGGGAGCTAAGTAAACCGTCTCCGTATCAATAAAATAATAATAAATTGCTATTATCACTATTTACTTTTTCTCTGCTTCATAATATGTACAATAAGATTTCTGCTTTATGTATAGTAGCATTAATGCGTATTTTAAAAGCTTTATTAACAAAGACTTATATTTAGGTTAAAAAAGAATCTGTGAGAAGAACACCCAAGTCAAATTATTTTGTAATTTTTTTTGGAATAACTAAATGAAGTTTATAAACGTCATTGTAATATATTTTTAATCATTGCAGATACTCTCAAAATAAAACATGAAACCGAATACACCATGAAACCGAATAGACATTCAAAAGAAAAAGATAACGATAGCAGCTTGGAGTCGAACTCTAATCTTTGACCTTGAGATCTAATCCACTGAGCTACGGCTACCCCAATCCGTCCCATCATATATATTGGAATCATACTTCAATTTCTAAGAGCTGTTAATATCATCTTCGATTAATTCTAATATATTTTTGGTTGCTACTCTTTTATGACTACAAGATTCTACAGTTTTTTTGGTAATCGTTCGGATATACCTTTCCGATTTTTATTTATATGGGATATCTGTTGACTTTTTCTACTAGGCTAGAATTAACATAAATTTTTTTGGAATCATTTATTGAAGCTTTTAAACTCAGTGCCATGAGGTCCTGGGTTCGAGTCCAAGCTGCTACCATTATCTTTTTCTTTTGTGTCTTTTCGAGTTGTTAGTATTATCTTCAATGATTAAAAATAACAAATTATTTTGTTTTACGTAAAAAATGAGATAACCTTTTGGTTGTAACACGCCCAGATGTGAGCTCAATACGATACTATCAGATAAACGTAATAACAAGATTATTTCATATCTATCCAGACACATTGCCGCATGAAGCCTTTTCAGGGGAAACGTTTAGAAATTTAGAGCTTAAAGCTTTCAAGAGGTCAAAATCTATAATGAGATTTTCAACTCTGCTAAAAGCACACTCAAACAACAAACATGGCCCGGTTCTGACCTAATCCTGCCGGGTCAGCTGCCAATAATAGAGATGCACTTAACTTTAAAAGCTGGTCCATAATGCGGCATGATCTGAGCGATCAAACTAGCTTTTACAGCATCCGGGGAACAGAATACGAGAGTGCACTGTGCAGGTTTCTTTGATCGGTTTACCATCATAATGTACGATGTAGCTGTTATTATTTAAGTATAAGAGACGTGGCAATACATGGTCGGTATCCTGCACCTCCTTTATAATACATCCTCTACACTAGTATGTATTATAATATGCTATCAATGTGATTAAAATTAATTATTTAAAATAAAAAAATGGTTGGAGATTCTTTATAAAAAAATGTTTTCCTGTAATAGTTTTAAGCTCTGTATAGTATAGGTAAAATAGGATTTGATAAATGACAAAATTTGTGCATTCATGAAACTTTGGTAACAAATTAATGTTGTGGGGATTTTTTTGAAAAGTACATGTTTTAAAAAATTAAGTCGAGTGAGGTATGATTTATTATGTTTTAAATAATGTTGAATTGAATGAGACCACTCCCGAGTTGATATAATTAATATTAGGTGAGATAAGACACGTTAGTTAGTAAAAAAAAAACATGAGAATAACACAATAATCATAACTATTGATCTCATGATACTATCTTTTGTGGAAGAAGTCAACCGACAACTTGCTTACTTATTTCAAGTATGAACCTTTACCCACTGTCTCCGTACGCGTGTAGTTTAAGGAAGAATTGAAGAGTGTTGACGATGGTGATTTGACAAAAAATGACATGTTCATCATCCTCTCCCCCTAGAGTGGTGTTCCACTTCTTTAATTTGGGCCGACTTCGCAGATTTTCATTTCTACCGTCATGATGAATGTATGAACAAAGTTTCACGAATGTACGAATTTTTCCATGTGCGCTTCGGGACTAGTAGCAAATAGCCTGTAGTAATGCAGAAGGTGTACATAAATGAGATAGATTTTTCAATTGTTTTTTGTTGATGTATATATTGATCAAATATCGGTCAAACAATGATTGTAAATTTTGTATAAATAAATTCTGTAAACAATGTAATTCATTAGCCATTAGCAATTTCCAACCAACCACACACTGCTAAATAGCTAAACAAGTGTTTTGTACATGCCATAAGTTAACATGTTAAACTTTGGTAAGCCGCAATGCCAAAAAGGCCGATTATTAGTTTAAAACAATAAAAACACGCAATGTCAACATTAGAATTAAAGAGTATCTTAGATGCTTAAATAATAACGGCTTTTCGGAATTCGCCAATCATCTTATTGATATAGATCATACCTTCAATCAAAGCACCGGTGTAGCCCAATATTAGGTATATTTCCCATAAACTCATAAAATTCCCATTAACCCTTAATCACCTGTTCAGGTGACGCTTTGTCTCTTTAGATATAATATGGTAACAGATTATATACACATCTGTCTCTTTCTCTCTGCTACTGTATTAGATTTTAATTTCACTGTTCCTTTATTCTACGTTATGTTTTGTCTCATTCTATATGCGTATATATAAACACACACAATGTATTTGTTGATTATCTTAATTTTGTACCCTGATGATGCTTGTGTTAAGCGATGCCGGTCGGTTGTAATAAAGTAAATACATTTCGTGATTATAAACAAAGTAATTGTTTTATTTAATTAATAACAACACTTTTAAACATCGCAATGTACCGATATTTCTTCCTATTTATAAAATACATTTAAAACTTTTCTAGTATTTGTCACAATGATACAATGCATTCAACATAACACCTTTTTATATGAATACCTCACAAGAGTTCCAACTGGTCCCAACCGTCTGGACCCAGTGAGACTATGGCATCCCCAATTGGGGAATGTTGTGAGGCTGCCTTCAGCCTTGAGGAGGGGTAGGAGAAGGGGAAGAGGAAGGTGGAGAAATACCTGGCTATTCAGATCTGGTCAACGGCTAAAAGCCATTTCAAGCAACGTTTCAATTCTGAATGGTGGTCTTTCACTAGGGCGATACTGAGAGTATCTTCCACTATAATACATATTATTTTTTTAAATGAATTGATTGTGAAATAGCACAAATTAATGAAATAAAATTTACATGCGCACGCCAGGATTTGATCGCGCGACCTTCGGATTCGTAGTCGAGAGCCTTACTCCTCGACCACGGAGACCGTCAAATACCTATTAAGAGTTACAAATTAAAATGATATTACCTATCACATAGAATGCATATTAGGGTACCTATAATAGTAATTGCAGACATTACCCACTGTTTAGGCGCTTAGTATTATGAACCATAGTTATTAAGGGTAGGTACTGGGTAGAGTATAGGGAGAAGAAAGGAAGAAGCCGATAAAGAAACGACCGAGATAAGATGAAAGTAATTATCCGGCATTTTGGCTAGACTGTATTTTAATATCTCGGCGCTGCGCGTAAAAGTGGAGCGGAAAATGTGTTAACGGTGTAATAAAAATATACAGTTGGGATTTTGGCTACGTTCATAAAAATAATTACAATTGATAAATTCCCCCTATACACTTGCATATTTATTTAACTTAAAATAGAACATATGTATATTGAGTACATGTATTCTAATATAAACATTATATATCTTAAACAAACAAAATATTGCAATTTAATTCACACTACACAATTAAAAATTATAAATAAAATTTTACAAATAACGACATTAAAAATTTACATATTTCTTAAATTTCTATACATTTTCTCCTTCTCTTATATTGGCCGGTATTTCTTGAATAATCTTCATAGCTCTATATAGTAATGAGTTTTGCGATTTTGTTTCCTTTCGAAAGGGAAGACTTATTTCATTTCTTCTTCTTGTGGAGTGGTTATGTCTGTGTTGAAGTTTATTATTTTTTCTCAAGAATTAAAATTCGCATATTATTTATTTTGATAATGTCTTTACATGGTGGCGAAAAAAGGAGGATGAAATGAAAGCAAACATGTCGAATTAGTACGTGGAAATGTGGACCAATATAATTTCCTTGTGAGTACGTACGCACGGCCAAATGTGAACTTTTCAAAATTGGAATATGTTGAGAAAAATTTAAACACGATATTTTCAAATCCAAACAAGTAATTAAGTACTTACCTAAATAAGCTTACACAATAGTAATAATACATTATTTTAATTCTATATTTGAAATATCTTTCTTTCGGAGGCCATTTTAAAAAGTGGAAATATACAATACAAGTCAACGTTATATTCCGTATTTTTTTACGGATAACTAACTACTTAATAATGCTCTTGTTCGTAACTGTTTTTTTGCTCGTTGTTTTATTTTCATTTTTAGCATATTTATTGGAAGAACATTTATCTAAAAATACTTAAGTACAAACATACTTATATAAACTATAGTATTTCTTTTCGAAGTATTTAATAAGTTCCGAGAAAGTTTAATTAGTATACAATAAAGAGGAAAACAAAATAAAATAGTGTTGATAGTATATAACGAAATTAATAAAACCGTTGCAATAATAATAATCACAATAGGAAATAATGCGGATTTTTCTAGACACAAAAGAAATGGAGTCGGACAATAAAAATCGAAGAATTTGTGTGAAAGTGTCATAAAACGCGAGCAGTTAGATGCAAAATAACAGTAAAAATATACGCCGGCAGTAGACTTTTACGAGGGCCTTAATGGCGATTGAATTGTCTGCCATGAAGATCGAACCATTAATCCGAAAATAAACTATTTAACACAACCCTTGACTTCTCGGCAGTCAATGGATTTTTCTGTATCCCTTAAGACACTTTAACAATACAACGTTTAGGATATATCTAATGTAAAAAAAACGTTTGGGGGAGGGCGGGGTAGTGATATATTAGAACCAATTCTTTGGATTACCACCCCCTTCTGTTATGGTTCGCTACGGTAGGTGACGTAGTAGGTGTCCCCGGGTTCATAGGGTGAGATTTGTTCAACTCTTGGCGGCACATGCGTCTGCCATCCAACTGTGTGGCGGACCGGATCGGGAAAGGCCGGTTGAGGAAGACTCTTTGAGCTCTCCGGCTGGACTTTCTCGACCCATCATCGCTTTGCACCGCAGTGGAAGGGATGCATTCATACGCCCGTCACTCCTGGACGCACTGACCCCCAGATTCCTACCCACCCCTCATACTTTTTTTATTCCCAGGACTTCCTCTCTTTCCTTTTATTAAAAAACCCTTCCCACAGCATCCCCAAACATGACATAGGCCCTGAAGGAAATTATTTTGTGTGGAGTTAATGTAAAAAGCCGTATTTAGTGAACAGATCTGAATAACCAAGTACTTCTCGTTCCCCATCTCCTCCCCTTCCCCAATTCCTTTAGTCTCACAACATTACCCCAATTGCGGATACCGTGCTGTATTTTCATGAAAAAAAAATGATTAAACTCTTCCGGAATTCTCGCTAAATTGCTTTAATTCGATAAAATTCACGGTTGCAAGATAAATTTAGTCAAATTTTTTCGTTTTCCCTTTCCTTTTAAATTAAAGATAAGTGGGCTCGCTTAAAATGCGAAGAAAAAAACTTCAGAACAGCGAAAATAAAAGTTATAAAGTAATTATTCTGCAGTAGCTACCGGTTTAATACTAAAATTATACAAGTCTGAGGAACAAGGGACTCTTATCTGGTTTAGACGTTGGATAAATATTTCTTCGCCTGCGGCGCGGCATTTACAATAATAACAACCGTAAACGGTTTCCTTATCGCTAGGGTATTGTTTCCAACGCAACCAGGTGGGGTGTGATGCTATTGACTATTCAGGGAGGGACATCCGGCCAGACATCGATCCCACCCCTCATATTATTATTTAGGGATGAAGAATAGTATCAGCCAACGAAGAAGGTAAAATTTGTATACTTAATTTAATGAAAAAAATATCTGAGCGGTGGCTCGTTTATCTGGAAAGCTCAATGTAAAGATTTATTAATGTATTGGTCCGTGATTTTCCGTTCAGATAGAATATTTCATAGGATTTGAATTTTTAATTAAGTAATCCCCCAATGGAAAAAAAACGAATAACGAAAATTGTTTGATGTTTTTGATATTGGTTACGTAATTTAACTTTTTATTTTATGTTGATGAATATGTATTACATTTATAAAGATTTAACAATGAGAACAAAAATTAGTTTTTCGATATCTCCAAAAATGACTAAGTTATGAGCTTTCTAAGTAAACGTGGAAAAAATGAATATCCGTGACGTCACGAGTCACAATTCAGTACAATTCAACGGATAATGCCGCGCCACACGCTTATCGTCCGGCCGGCGAGATCATAAACATTTTGACGGGTTACATCTTTGGCACTATTCTGTATTTTCCAAAAATTCAAAAATGTCTGTCTTTAGCATGCTTTAATTAATATATAGTTTCCCAAACACCGGAAAGAGAATAGAAATTACGAAATTCTGGAATCAGCGAGACTATGGCATCCCCAATTGGGGTATGTTGTGAGGCTGAAAATATTGTGGAGGGGATGAAGATGCGGAAGATGAAGGTGGGGAAGTACCTGGCTATTCAGATCTGGTCACCAAACACGGCTAAAGTCATTAGTTTCAATTCTGAATTATGGTCTTTCACCAGGGCGATTCTGAGAGTAGCTTATATACTTGAAACTTTTAATTGACTATTAATGTATAATGTGTTATCTAATATCTAAGCAAGTTGGAATAACAGTATCATCAGATGGCATCCTTGGTTTAGAATGAGAAATAGAGGCTACCCTCAGATGAGATGGAATGACAGTCGAAAAGAAACGTGCGAGAATTTTGGGAGCGGACGTGTCCAAAACTGGGAGCCAGAGGTTAACGAAGAAGAATAATAACATAGATAGTTTTTAAATAATTTTTCTAACATCTAAAAACATTATGCCTTAAATTGAGATAAAAGTTGAAGAGGAATTCTAGTGCAAAAATGGATAGTTTACAGAAAAAAGTTTCCAAATACCTAAAAATATAGTTTACTAATAATGCAGTGAATGGGTAAATAATAATCCCTAATACCTGCCGTAATTTACAGACATTAGTTGTGTAAACCAGTGAGTGCCCCGAGTTTTTTTTATTAGGGTAGGCATTAGGAAAAATTGCAAATTAATTGATATTTAAAAAACTTACTACAGACGTGGTAAGTTTTCACTAAGCTGCTGGCGTTAGCCGATGTTGATTGGCTTACCTTCCACATAAAATATCCAAATAACCGCTTCATTTATAGATATTACAAGATACACACCATATAAACTTGATATATAAAATTGAATGTTTTTTTTCGACCGCACAATTGCATGAAATAAAGCCAAAATAATGTGGTATTAGTAATGGCATGCTATTTAATAGAGGTACCAACAGATGGCACTGATTACTACATTTGAGTTTTGTACCGAAAGGCATGGCCTTTTTCGACACTAACACAACCCAGTCTTCCCTTGAATGCGCATTGCGCACACATGTACATTTTTGCGAAGAATACAGTCAACATTTGAATATGACACGCGGGTAATTTTGTATATTTAGTTCCTTCTTTTGACAC